>PVHY01015278.1:0-36322 GCA_004024945.1 Uropsilus gracilis
CAATGTGGGTACAAAAGGACACCTGTGCTCGGATGTTTATTGCAGCACTATTTATAATTGCAAGGACATGGAAACAACCCAAATGCCCCAGAACAGATGAGTGGATGAAAAAGATGTGGTACATATACACAATGGAGTATTACTCATCAATTAAAAATGACAAATTTGATGAATTTATGGAAACCTGGATGTACCTAGAGGAAATCATTCTAGCAGAAACGAGCCATATAGAAAGGGACAGAAACCAAATGGTTTCGCTAATATATGGTCAACCAAATGAAACTGCACAAGGGGAGAGAGGGGACCAGCTGGAGCGGGTGGGAAGGGGAGGCGGTGGGTGACCCCCAGGGACTGAAATGATGTGAAATATATATAAATAAATTCTTAAAAATTAAAAAAAAAGAAAGTGGTATTGCAACTAAGCATTAAAACTCAGCTCACCTGAACAAGGGTCTGAAGGGCACACTCTCTGTGACCCTGAGAGGGTCATGCATGCAGGGGAGGGACTTTTGCTGTGATTTAATGAGGGATTGTCTTGATTACTAAGGGCCACTCTAATCCTTAATCTCTAGAAGTCTCCATTTCCTCATTTCAATGTGAAGGATTGATTTTTTTTTCATCCTCTGCTTGGCATTTTCAATGTCAACCTAGATAACTAAAAGGAAATAGTCAAGTGGGTGTATCAGACCAGCACTGAGCACTAACAGAAGTCACGGACAAAAGGTTTTGAGATGCAGAACTATAACAAAGGACCAGTCATACACTGGAGAGAATAGCTGTTCTGTTGGTAACAGGATGCAACTGAACGTTGTATCTATATTTGTTTTGTTTTGTTTTAAAAGAAATATCTTCATTGCATGGATATGAGCAGGAATTATAAGCAGGGGAAGGTGGACAGAGGGAATTCAGTCAGAAAATTGAAATTTTCATTCAGGCTGGAGATAATAAAGATCTGAACCAGGGTAAACAAGTGAAGATTTGAAATAAAGAGAGGTAATTTAGAAATAATTAGATTTGAGGACATTAGAAGTTAGAAAAGAAGAATTGTTGTAATACTAAATATTGGAATCTAGACACATTTTATTCTAGAGCTGAAACATCAAAATTTAAACTAGTAAAAAGTATGCTAAATCCAATACTTCTACCTCCCCACCACCATCCACATACTAGCTTTAGTATAGGGAAAATGCTATGAAGATTTGATATCTACCCACTAGGAGCATCCAACTTGGTAGATGTATTTATTTTATTTTATTTTATTTTTGGTTACTTTCTAGTTCTGCTTGAGAGCTGTGTATTTGAAAGGCACAACCATCCTATTTCTCGCCCCCCACACACACACCTTAATTTTTCAAATAAAAACCACTCATGGGCACATTTAAGGTGTCTGAAATGTTCCATGCCCCTTTCTTATTGAGGTTTGTATTATTGCTCTTTGATATCATCTTTACCCTAGATAGATGGTTGCTTTAGTTCTTCTTATACTTAGTCTTATTCTCCTGAAGTACACTCTGTTGTTACTAAACCTTGTTGGGCACTAATCCATTTAGGAACTTAAAGGAGGTGTTCTCAATACTTGTTATGCATCAGAATAATGTGTGGAACTTTTTAAAAGGAATAAAGAAGAAAGAAAATGGGAGAAAAATATATCTGAGCTTTAATGTATTAATTCCTAGATGATTATGCTGTTGTAGCTGATCTAGAAGGGATTTGAGTACCCTTAGTTTTAGCAGAAGCTTGCTTGTGTTTTTTAATGAGGCAATACGACTGAAAACTTAAAAAAAAATCAGACTTGTCTTCATAATTTCAGTTGGAAATATGATACTCAACAGTCTCATAAAAGTAGAAATATAAAACTTTTTTCTAGGCCAATATGTCTGTTTCTAGTAAATGCCTTGTCTTATTTCAAATAATTAGTAAAAACATGTATCTTCTTTATAATTTTCTTTATAAAATAAATTATTTTATTCTAGTGGGTCAGTAATCCTCAAAACTATATACTACCACCTACTGTTTAGCTAGACACAATACCTATAATATTTAACAAAGACTTATAAACATCAACTCTGGTTATAGCCAGAGTAGGAACTATTTATGTAGTCAACCAAATGTGTATAACTAAAATATTCAGGAAGAGCCAAATAAAATCATAGCATGAACTCAGCTGAGAGCCTTTCCCATAACTCTACCCTTTTTTCTGTATATGAGCTTGAACTGCTAACAAATGTCTGTTAAGTATTATTCCAACCTGTTTGAAAACTTGCTACACCATTTATGCTTATGGACCTGTGTTCACACCAGATGACAAGAATCTGTTTGCAACCTGTTATGTTAGTTTGGAGCCTTTGGGAGAGATTATGGCAATAAAAGTGAATACAGGCTTGCTCCTGTGTCTATGAGATTCTTCCTCTAGTCTTGGTTTGAGTGTACTGGTTACCATCACATACCAAGCCAAACATTGTTTACCATCGTTTCTAAGCAAGATTATTTCAACCCACTTGGCCTTGTGCAATTCTTCCTTTCAGAGAGAAAACACAAATCTGGGTTTGTCTATCCCTACTCCCCCCTGAGACTGGCCAACTCAGGTTGCCTTTCTGTTCTCTCTCCTTTAATTTCCGATCTTTATATTCCCCTTTTCTTAAATAACCTTGTCTCTATTACTCAAAAACAACAACAACAAAAAAATCTGAAACCCCCCCGCCCAGGAAGCATTTCCATATTTCCAAGAAGACACACCATATTATATATGGATGTCCCTTTCAGTGACTTGGTGAGTTTTATTATATACTCAAGCTTCAAAATGAGCATCTTTTTATGTTTTTTCCTAAGGCCAGACCCAGTGGGAATACGTTATTCTCTAGAAAAGTACCAAATTTGGAGTCCTTATTCTGTATCACTAATTTTCTCAAGGTATTCTGGTGACTTTTCCAGTCTTAATGCAGTGAAAAAGAGTTAAGGAAACCTAATAAAGATAGTAATTTGATGTCAATGTTTTCCTCACCACATTTCCCTTTCCATTGCATAGCTGAAAGTTATGAATGTGTGTATGTATATGTGTGTATAGATAAACTGATATAAAAATATAGATGGAATATACTGATTACACAACCTCTATTGTTAGGATAGGTTTCTTCAGCAATTACAATACAAGATGATAATTGAATGGTACAAAAATGGAATAACTTTGATGACATCTATTGTATTAATATTAAAAATATTCTTTTTTATTTTATTTTATGTTTTAATTTACTTATATATAAATTTCACATCTTGTAATCCGAGGGATTCACCCCCCCAAAAAAAAACTTCCCAAAATTCCCCCATTTTTCCCTCCTGCCCCAAGTTGTATGCTTCAGTTTGGTGATTAGCTTGTAGCTTGTTTTGAAAATATTCTTAACCAAGAAAGAAATACATTATAGAAAATGATTCGAGAAAATTCTGGCAAACTACTGACCATATGCTGTATCTGGATTATTCCCAAGGGGTCACAAAGGTAATACCAAATTTACTATCAAACTGAGATTAAATTTTACTCACAAATAGATGAACCACATGAAATGCTAAACCACATGCAAAAGAATGCAAACGAAAAGTCTTTCCAGTAGGGTAGTTGTCTGAGTGTGGTTTTTCATTGAAATCACAGGATATACTGCTGCCTAAAATTGGAACACAGACAATCTGATACAGAGAATAATAACTAACAAGAGTAGTTACTTCCAGTAGAACTAGTACCGGGTGGTAGTATCAAAATATTTTTGGCAAATTGATGCAGACTACATGTGGATAAGTTTGAAAGTTTAAAATTGCTGAACAGGATCTGGTTTTGGGAAAAGGCCTACACTGTTAAGAGTTTTGTATCCATTAGTTTTACCAGGTTCTCACATTGCAGATGAGATATAAATCCCTTCTTGCTTTGGCATGGGGAAGGGAATGTTGCCAATTTTGAATACTATCAGAAAGTTCTCTTGTTATTATTATTATTGTAATTGTTAACAAGACCTGCCCTCAAGAGATACTATTTCATCAGAACCTAAATGATTGGGGTTTTAACAAACCTTGAGGCAGGGAAATTCCTACCCACAGTCTTTTCTAGCTTTGTATGTTGGATGGGAGATAAACAACCACCTCAGCTTAAACTTTTCCACTTCATCCTCACTCTTTCCTTTCTGTCATAAAGAAGACAGGGATAAGACAAGCTTTTGTGAAAGCTATAACCTAACAGGATATATTTGCCCCTCTCTTTTATCACCCTATCAGTTAGGATACTGATTAATAACAGAGGAATAAATAGAAGAAGATCTAAGTTATTATTTAAGAATAATTTAATTTAATAATTTAAATATTTAAGAATATTATTTAAGTCTCTAAGGAGTCCAAAAGATGAAAGGGAAAGCAAAACAAGGTCCTTATAGAACATTTCAGCCTCTGACACCTACAACCTTAAGAACTCTAAAAACATAGTCAAACCTCTATTCTGATAAATTTAAAACATCACACTAAAGACTTAATTACCTTGGATCATCTTACTCTATTTATCATATCCAGTTTTCACCAAAAACTTCCAAAACATGCTGAAAGACAAAAGTTCAGTATGAAGACAGGTCTAGCATCACCTAACACAAATAGGTCCGAGTTGTTGAAATTATTAGACCAGAAACTTAATTATTAGACCAGGAAGTAACTATGCTAAGCTCACTAATGAAAAAAAAGTGGATCACAGCATGTGAGGACACATGTGTAATGTAAACAGACAGATGGGAACTCTTAGAAAGAATGAAAAGGAAATATTAAAAATCAAAGCATTGCAAAAAGAAAAAAGGAATGCCTTTGATGGAATAGAATTTATTAATAGAATGAACACAGCTCAAAATAAATATTGTTGAATTTGGGGTTGTCAATATAAATTTCAAATACCAACAAGCAAAGAAAATAAATGACTATAAGTACATCTGAGAATATCTAAGAACTGTGGGAAAACTGTAAAACAAAATGTTTGCATAGTGGGGATGGTGTAGGAGAAGAAATAACATTTGAAGGAAGTGTAATGTAAAAGCCCCCAAAACTAGTGGTAGAAATCAAGCTATAATATCAAGAAGCTAAGAAAACGTTAAACAAAGTCATGCTAAAAAAAAAACATTAAGTATATCTATACCTAGGCATATAAAATTCAGACTATAATAGGCAAATATTTTTTTTGAATGTAGCCCAAAAGAAAAAAAAGTACGTAGTGAGTAGCATAGATTAGCTATATATTAGACTTCTCTTCAGAAACTATGCAAGCAAGGAGAGAGTAGATTGAAAGATTTAGAGATTTAAAGCAGAAAGATTTAAAAAAAAAATAAAACAACCGACAGCCTAAGAATCTACATTTGCTAAAATCATCATTAAAAAAGAGAAGAAGAGTAAAACCTTTCTCAGAGAAGCAATAATAAAGGAACTTGTTGCCAGGAGACCTGCTTTGCAAGAAATGTAAAAACAAAATCTTCAAAAAAGAAACAAAAGACAGGTCAGAAATTCAGATCTACATACAGAGATAAAAAAAAAAATTCATTAGAAGAGGAATAAAGAAAATTAAATAGAATACTTTATTGTTCTTATTCTTTTTTTTTATTCTTAATAGATCTAGTAATCATCTCTCCTTAGTGTGTGTAAGGAGACTACTGTTATCATCCAGAGAAATCAAGTAGAATATACTTTTTTAGCATGAAATAAATCATAATAGCTCTCCCCCCTAAGAAGAATAAAGTGCTTGAGACCTGATAACAGAAACAAAATCCTATCCTACGAAGTATTTTGTGACCCAAAGGAGGTAAATATAATATCAGAGAGGGAGGAAAAGAGCATATATTTTACTCATAATAGATTTCAATGAAACATGCAGTCTACGAAACAAAGATGCAATGTAAGTGAAAACAGAAAAGAACCATGATGAGAAGAAGCAGAAAGAAAAAGCAAGTGATGCAATAGAATTATGTAGATAAAAATGTATTTTAAGCGAAGGAATACTTATCTAAATAAACATTTTATTATAAGCAAAAAATGAAAATTAGCAAAGAAAATAAATGAATCAACACGGGGAAATTATAGACTCTTTCCCAGAAATAAATGGAAAAAGAGAAGGTAAAAATGAATCAAAATACATGGAATATGTTGATAATGGTATTTCTTGAGACAAGGCAACAAAAGCAAGCAAATTAATATATATATGTAATGAAAAGTACTGTAATGAGCCAACTTATAAATGAGGAAAAGCTCTGGTTTAACACTACAAGCGCTAAATTATTAAACGGTATAGATGAAGTCACTTTTAATGGAGATACAAAACTGTAACTAAAGTAGTTTTTGCACAACAATGTATTTATTTAAAAAATAACAAATTGGCGAAAGATCCCGGGTTACTTTTTTAAAAACGTATGCAACTGGGGTGATTAACGCAATAGTGTGAAGGAAGTTTGTGTATCGTTTATCAATGAAATGATTTGCTAAATATCACTTCATCTTTAATTTAAAATTAAATAAATATAAGATCCAAATTATTTCAAAGTTCTATAATTCTCTTGTAGAATTTAGAGATACATATATATTTATACAACCATTCTATAATTTTATATGCATACACATATATATGTACATATGCAAACACACGTATATATACATATACACACAGTATTTGCACACATAACTCACATGTATGTATCAGGAATTTAAGACTCCTTCAGAGGATGGAGGGGAACAGCTTTAAAATAATAGAACTTAACAGGGGCTTCATTAGCTGAACAGAGGCTGTTTTATGTGAAGAGATGAAATTAAATTTTGAAATCACTAATGGTCAAAGAAAACACTGTGTAACCAGATTACTTCTGGATACAATAGCTTGAGACAATTACAGAAGAAATCAAATCTAAATGATACATGACAGAAAACAAAGAAAAAAGTGTAACTTTCTCTTTAGAGGAAAATAATAAAGCAATTTTTTCTCTGCCATCAACCTCAATAAATTCCACAGATCAAGGAGTTTGCTATTTTTAAGTCTACTTTAACTGGATGGTCTTATTAGTGAAGGCAATTATGACATAAGAGAGGACAACAAGATTAATAAAAGGTTGGTGATAGGATGGAGTTCTCAGAATTTTTAAAACCTAAAGGTGTGTGTGTATATATTCATAAATAAATACGAGTACTTTTGCCCAGATTATTAAAACTCTATCAAAGATTTTTATTCCCAGGCAGCAATAAAGAGAGGTACATACTCTCACAACAGAGAGTATCTAGCAGCTACTTTGTGCTGACATGTCAATGACATAACAGCTTTGAATGGTTCAGACTTGAGTTGCTCTGCAGCCATTCACAGAAATCACTCGACTTGCTTGCTACCTTTGAGTGAACTCCCCTCTTCTTTTGGCGTTCCTGGTTTTTACTAATTTCTAACCTTTGCCAGAAACTTCAGTGGTTGTAACACCACCTCTCTCTGATCACCTGGCTTTCCTAAGTTGTTCCTTAGCAACGTCTCTTCCACCTGTATTCATACTTAGTTTCTACTATTCATATTTAATACAGTATTTATTTCTGTCCAGAGTTTGAACCCCCTGTGCATAAGAGTCATGCCTTACATGTTCTCTTGATAGCACCAATATGGAGAGTTTTTAAATAGTTAAAAATGATTCCACATTAATAAATGTGTTCATAAATTACTAGGTTTTCATGGGACCACGTTTCCATGCAGATATAAACGGAAAGATGAGCAAATGCAGGCAAACTTTTTCTGTATTTTTTGTTTTAATTACACTTTATAGGGCAATGACTAAATATACATCGAGTCTAAGGTGTAATTCAATAGTCACCTTTTGATATGATGGTGTTTTGTGTTCCATAAAATATAACAATATGAAAATCCAAAATAACCCTGGTTTAGGTACAAGAACCAAAATGTGAGTCAATTTTTGAGAATCTCTAGTAAATCTAAAATATACAATTGGTCTACAAGAAATCTTGGAAATTGGAATAGATAATGTATGAGTAAAACTGCATATTCTAATTGTTCATTACAGGTGTTTAACAAGTTAACCAATAGTTATTTTAAATGAATGCAACTATTTGATGCTGACTATGTCATGGAAATTTTTTAACGGGCAGTTTCTCGAACCACATCTTACCAAACACAGCTTAATAGGTGGAGAGAGCCTGGGAAGTTGGCTAATAAAATCCTCGTACTTTAAAATGAGTAGCTGACAAGAGAGCCAAGTAGTAAAGGCAATAACTATGTGAAATATTTTTTTTTCTGGCTCTGCCTTAGATGCTGTAATTCACTATTAAAGTAAAAATCTCTTTCTGGGACTAGTTCAAGGAAAAGAGAAACCTCTGCAAAAGGGAATATTTAGTATTAGGACAAATGGTTTGCCTTTTGCAGGCAATTTATATCTACAGGTCTTCTACAAGAAAGAAAACAGCTTAAATCAGGCTATTCTAAAAGGCAGGCTTAGGTGTTCAATGGTATTTCAAGTTCTCCTAAGGCCATCCTGGAATGTGAAGGTCAAGCTGATGGTTCAGAAAGAAAGTGATAGGTGGATAGTGAGAGATGACTAAAGTTAATAGATTATTCCCCTTGCAGAAGTTGAATCGAATGATAAATTTTGGATCTAGTGATAATCTTCGTAACCCACAAACTTGCACATCTATAGATGACTATATGGTAAAGAACTACTAGAATCCAATATATTCTTCTAAACTATACTTGAACTTCAAGCATTCTTAGTAATTTGAGGCACTTAAGTACATTTTAAATGAAATGAATGAACCAAAAATACTCAAATTGGTCTATAAATTTTAATATAAACTTATAACAATTGAAAAATAATTTTATATGTTGTTTCCCCCCATGAATTTTTATAGGATGTAGGCAGTTTACAAAAAAAAATTAATAAATTCCAAGAGTTTTGGTTATAATGAGTCAGTACTGGGACAGATCATCTGTAGGTTATCTGTTCTTTCACAGTGGCAAATTATATATCTCCTGTCTCCAACATGATTGTAATTTGCAACATAGACAGAAAAGTGAGAGTGAAGATTGAGGAAAGGTTATTAACAGTCAGAATTAATCAGTCACAAGAAGATGATGAGCTCAGTTTATATGCAAGAAGTGGAAGTAAAATGGTCCCCCAAATTTCAATATGCAGAAGTTAATGGATATGCCATGAATTTGGGTATAGAACAGTGCTGAGACTAAGAAATGGAGCATCAGAGCTTGGAAAATCTGCTAAGTGAAGCACTGCTCACTCCAGATTGAAAGACCCATCATTTATCTTGATAAAAAATAATCTGGCTTGTTATAGCTCAAAAAGCTTCAATCCAGAAAAGAAAAACTAAAATTTGTGGACTCACAGTTGGTATGTAATGATGTTTGTTTATTGAGTGTGGGTTGAGGAGATTTTCCTGCATATACAGTGTTCAAGAATTAGCAAATCAAGGGAGCTCTTTGGAGCAATGAATAGACCTGACTTTCATGCTAAGAAACCTAAATCCCCACATGTTTAGAGAGTTCATTTTTAAGTTGTCCTGCATGTGTTCTTGCTACTGCAAGAACCACTTGAGTCAAGATTTACTTAGAAAGTGAGGTGGTACAAAGCTGAAATGGAAAACATCAGTGAACCCATCTGTGCAGAAGGAGGAGTTGTCAGTAATTTTCCTCTGCTATCAACCTCATTACATTAAACGGATCAAAGAGTTGATTATTTTTAAGTTACTTTAGCTGGATAGTCTTATTAGTGAAGGCAATTGTGACAAAAAGAGGACAATAAGTTAATAAAAGGTCAGCGATAGGATGGAGTCCTTGGAATAGAAATGGAGAATAAAAAAAAAGGCAGTAGTCATATTTTTTTTCTAAATTTTTATCTTTTATTATTTTCTTACAACCTCATTCATATTTGTGTGATGATCCCCTTATATATGACCCTCCCTCTTCTCCCTTTTCCCTGAAACCCCCCCTCTGGTTTTTCCACCTGCTCTCTCTCTGCAAGTCATTGACCGATGGGTTGATGCTTGACCTGCTGGTCTCTTCCTTTTCTGATAAATGTCCTTTTCCTGGGTGAGAACCTGCACTCCTGGGACTTGTTAGTCCATATTGCTTAAATTTCTAAGAGTAACGTTGATGCAGGTGCCAGTTCTACTCATCTGGAACCTCTTGTAGGAAAGGGAGGTGACATTGTTCTCCAGGCTTCTTTATTGTGGCATTTCCTGTGGTGAAGTTGACAGTATCCCCTTCTCCAGACCCATGTGGTCACTGGGATCCTTGCCTCTTCATTCATGCTGGCTGCCTCATCTGTTCTGGTGTCTGTCCATGGTGCTGCTTCCGAGGCTTAGAGTCTGGTCTCTGGTTTTGGAGTCACAACTCTTGGCCCTTGGCGTTAGAGGGTCCCCAGTGGGAACAGACTCCAGCAGGAGGTTTGACCAGCTCCTCTCTGCTCTCGTGGTTTACAGCTCTGTCATGGGGCCATCACCCCTTCTCTGTGGCTTTCCTCCCTCGATGGAAAAGGAGGAACTTGGCTTATGTGGTTGGCCTGTCCAGACAAGGGCTTGATTTCTTAGCCCCCAAGAATTGTAGGTGGAACTCTTTGCCAGCCACTTCTGTATCTGGTCTCATAGTCTTGTCTTGTGGCTCTGATCTTGCTCAGTTTGGGTTCTCCCAGGTGATGATTTGCCTGGGACTTTGTTTGTTCTCTTCTCCTGTGACTCTGCTGGTGGACTTTTGGCTTTCTCATTCCTAGTGAGATCTGATAGAAGCGGGAGGGAACCAGAGATGGGACCCTCCCCAGTACCCAAAGTCCATGCACTGGCAGAGGATCCGACAGCCCATTCCTGGACCCCTAAGGAGTTAATGGCAGATCTCCTGCAGCCTGAGATCCCAGTGAGATGCCTACCCTCACCCCTGCCAGTGGCCTGGGACACAGCAGGTTCATTGTAGGACCCTCTTTTGAACTCAGGCCTCCCGGCAGGATGTAATCATTATTTTTAATATGCACTTGGTTAAATTATTGAACTGAAAGGGGAAATGTAAGCAGGGTTTATAGAAACTAAATTGTCCTGAAGGATCACACACAAAAAATAAGAACTATGAGACTCATGTTGGAGAAATGTATTGCATCAGCCATCGTGAAAATACCAGGGGTAACATTTGCAGGGCTGAGGATCACTTTGTAACTGAATTGAAATTGTAGCTGAAAAGGAAAAAATGCAGACATGCATTAGGATAGCTCGTTCAGAAATGGGGAAATCCGATGTAGGTTAGAGTTTGGAAGTATAGCAGTGGTATTCTTGGATGGAAATGTAATGGGAGATGTTGAGTATGGGAGGCGTTATGGATCTCTGCACACCATGCTGTCATATAGAACTAATTTTACAGTGGCTGATAGGACCATGTTTAATAGATTGACTCCCCTTGGAAACGATGTAATTCTACATGTGGACTTCATTTAGACTTCAGATAGGATTCAGAATTCATGTAGACTTCAGACGGGATTCAGATGGGAAATGATGAGGATTTCAGTTAAGGTCTTCCAGGTCGGATTCACCATAATGTCCCATTGGTTGAGGAAATAGAAAATAAATGATGAGGACTTAAAAATAGTCATAGTTATGGAAAAGAGATCGAATTGTAGTTGGGTAGACAAGGAAATCTGCTAAGGAAGGAACCTAGTCCTCCTCCATTTCTACTGTTTCACTAAATGTTGGTGCAAATAGACTTGTTCTGGAGTATAAAAGAATAAAAAAATGTTTGAATTTGGTTGTGTTCATATGAGTTTATTATATATATATATTTTTACATAAAGGGATTACGATGAAAGGGGGGCAGGATAAGGACAGTTTTCAGGCACTGAGATAGTTTTCACTCTTTTCCAGGGAGCTTGATGCTCTTTATAGACAAGGATTGAATCACATTCCTCCAAAGGGATGTGATCATACTAACTCCCAGTGTCTATGAATGTGACCTTATCTTGAAATAAGGTCTTCTCTGATGACTAAGTCTGGTGGGGTTGTGAAATTGAGTCATAATCCAATATGATGTTTTCATTACGAAACAGAGAGATCTGAACAGAGACAGACAGGAAAAATAAGGCAAAGGTTTTGTTGACACAAGCCATTGAATGCCAAAAATCCATATATGAGTTTAAATATAAAACATAGGTCTTATTTGAAAGTGCAATTAGGGGTTAAATAATATATGACTGGCTGTGCTATAAACTAGTTCATCCTATGATATCCTAAAATGTTATAAAAAACATTTATAGCATTTTTTCTTTTCTGATTTAAAGTCTAATATGTATTTTTTCTTGTAATTGAACTTACCTAGGTTCTAATATTTTGTGTGCATTGAAAGAAGATTCAGAACAAAAAAGAAAGTTTCATTAATCAGGTTTTATATCAGAACAGGAGTGAAAGAGTCACATAAGAATATTTTCTATTTCTTCAAATCTTTGATATTACCAGGAATAACAGTAATTGTAAAATCTCCAAGGAAGATAGTAGATTCTGACAATCAAACATATCCCTTTCAATTTACATTATTCCCATAAGGAGAGCTCTGTCTGCCTTTGAAAGGGTGTGGTACAGAGAATGGCTGGAACTTAAAGCTGTTTTTAGGAAACTGTCAGGTAAGACATCTTCCATATCTGCTAATAGGCTACACCCTGCTTTAAATACACTTTAAATCCCTGCCTCCTCCTGAAGAAAGCCTCCCCAAGAGCACACAAAGCTGAATATTTCTGTTTCATCTACAGCACTCGTGATATATTCTTGTCAGCGATATACCCACTGGGTTGCAATTATCTGAGTGTATGCCTGGTCCTACACTCTGGCTCACAGCTCTTCTTTTTGGGTGTCTTCTTGTCTTCCACTTTTTGAATTACCAGAAGAATGCTCAGAAAATATATTAGGTTCTTAAAATTGTATCCATTTATGGAATAAGTGGTGATCCTGATTCAAATGAGTAGCCAACATTTCCTCTACTCTTGAGAACAGTGCTTATGGGACCGGATCTTAACTGTGGCTTTGCCAGAAGAATCCACTCCACCCTTTGAACCTGAGTTTTCTTACGCATCCAATATTATGTTTTCTCAAAAGTATGGTTTTATGAACAAACACATCCAGACCACTTGACAGATACCAGTCACGGGATAAAAATATAGCCACCTTTCATTATCCTATTCTATCTTTCACAAATTCTCAACTGCTCAATTCTAAACATAACCTCATACTTTTAAAAATACATATGTTTCTAGTTACAGTGATAGTAGGGTGCTAGGGAATCTGTTTTCACCTTTTAATACATTTTGTTTGTTCATGTTGACATATAGTCTAGTGAGAATAAAGTAATAATGCAAATCAGTTGCAATGACCTCTAAAATGATGATTTTCCATGATCTCTCAAGTGAGAACAATGCTTACATTATAGGTGAATGGATAAATTATGAGACATAAAAAAAGACAGCGAAACTGCTTGAAATTCAATATTAGCATGCTGACTACAGAGTATGTATATATGGATGTCCTAAAATGTTCCAAAGTCTACATATGAAAAGTCTTAGGAAAAGCCAAAATCAGAATGTCTGCATCTTTATAAGTGTCCTTTGCAACATTATTTTAATCAGCATAATTGTCATTTTCCTTCATTTTTGAAGCAAGAACTAATCATAATATTACATATGAAAAGAATGGCAAGGACATACAGTTTCAGATCACTCTCTTGTTGCCATGTAACTACTGTAAGATAATTTCTCGGTTCTTATAGCTGTCTTGTATCTCCTGAGAATGAACCCTCAGATTTGTAGACAAGATTTAGATTTTGCACATATTAAATGAGTAACACAAAATTCTTTGGATTTTGTTCCAATAAATCGGATAATACACATAAAGGGTATCTAACATATAAATAACTAATTGTTATTTCTATTATTTTGTATATAACATGAATATTAAGCACACAATCCTAAGCATGATCAATGGAATTTATGAAGATACCAAATGAAAGTGTTAACTCAGTGTATGTACATATATGCATATGGGTATTTACTTTCTATAATATAGAGAAGTACATATAGCTATAAAGATATTTTAATTTATTGTGTTATCCCCCCCCCCCTCTTTGGAGCATCCTATATAATGAAGTGACTTTCGGTTTATATTTGTGTGTGTGTGTGTCGGTGATTAACCTACTGTCTCTGTGTTTCAAATTCTTCTATATTTGGTTGGTGGATACTCAAGGGAGCTACAAGCTAAAATTCCAGATCCTTTTACCCCTGAGAGTCTTTTAACTTTATTAGAAATCATCTCTATTAGAGGAAGATAAAAAATAGAATGAGGGGAAACACACATACTCTTCTGTTTATAGTTCATGTCAGTGTCACTTCAGCTTCAGATATAGTTACAATTTCAGATATAGTTACAAAAAGCACCCCGTTGCTTTTTGGGACTTCCAGACCCAGAGGTGTCATCCCCAACCGGCCACACTTCCCTCAGTCACTCACATACCAATCACACAGCGACCCAGAGGAGATCTGAGAAGCCACAACCCCAAGCTTCTCCTGCGAGGGTTAGGTAACACTGCCACTCACTGAAGTCCTTCATCTTCCTCAGATATTATGACTTGAATTAGCAGTCATCTGCATAATACCTGCTTCTTCCAAAAACTAATCTAACTGCTTCCCTTTTTATTCCTTTTAATTTTTAATGTCTGTGTGCTAATTTCCTGTATAGCTTGAAGAGTGCTACTTAAGTTCTTCTCTTTTTTATTAGGATGACATTGGTCATTTGGTTTCTATATATATTTGAATAATATTTACTCTAGATCTTTGAAGAATGCCTATAAAATTTTGATAGGGAATTGCAATGAATATACATGCATATTCATTATATATATCTATTCATACATCTATTCATTATGTTTAGAACAAAAATATAAATATATATGGTATAAATATATATGATAATATATATACACATATATTTCATTATCTACATTTTGTATATAATGAACATATATAAAATATGGTCTATATATTATATATCCATATGTATTATATATAAATATAATATGCATATTCATATATATTATATATAATGTACGATCACAATATACATCATATTCATAATATATGTTATATATTTATATAATAGATAATATGTAATATATGCCATTATATATTATATATTACATATAAAATTATATTACATGTATTATATAGTCACATATTATAGATATTATATATAATAATATATTAGTTTGCAATATTGTGACAATGTGAATTTTTCTGATCCATTGCAAAGAATCTTTCCATTTACTTTTATTTTTATTTCTTTTAATAATTCAGTTCAGACATGAAGCTTTGTCTACATACTCTGAGCCACAGAAACTACTTACCATTTATAGAAAACATTGGGTACATGTTACAGTGCCTAAACTTAGCTCAGCCAATTTAAGTTTCATTGATCATTTTTGTAATCTCTGCTCTTTTAGATTTTGTAGAAAATTATGTCTTTAAAAATACACTTCTATTAAAGTAAATCCTTTAACAAATATCTACTAACCAGTTGTATTTCTTCTTTGTAAGGTGATATTACAGATTTTTTCTTATTTTTCTTTGGATGTTTGATTTTTTTTCTGTAAATCCTCTTTACAAAGCAAGACTTAATTCATTATCATTCATAAATACTGGGGTCTTATTCCCTGATTTCTTTCTTTCTTCAACCATTCATATTTAAACACACACTATTGAAACAAAATAATTACAAATTGTTTACATTTGGGCTTAGTGATCCTATAACACAAACCTATTTTATATCCTTTTAATAAAAGAATCATTCACCCATTTGCCAAAAATGGGTCTTTGGCAAATATCATATTTATGTCAGTGTGAATATCCTCTGGGTTGCTCTCTTGCTGAGGTCTGCACCATGATCACAGTTGAAATCATTTATACTTTTACAGTATCTGGAACTTACACAAGTGCAGTTCAGACATCAGGCTTTATCTACACACCCCAAGCTACAGAAACTACTTATTATCGCTACTGGGCCCATCAGGTATATGTTAAAGTGTCTAAACTTAGCTCAGCTAATTTAAGCTCCATTAAGATGTGGCTTGCATGTGAAGTCTTTCTTTTCTGTTCTAGCTATCAATGTCAAAAGATTATTCAGAGATAGGGCATGGACTTTTTCTCTGGTCGCAGATGGTGGGGACAGTGAAATGCTTGTGATGCATAGAACTCTTTGACTCTATGCTCAAAAAGGCTGTCTCTCAAAGGAACCTTGCTCTTGCAGGCAGGGGGACTGCTCAAAGCTTCTTTGACATTCTACCTGAATTACTGCCCTGAAGGGGGGCAGGTCGCTTACTTGTATGTGTGAACACTTAAGACTGTGAGATACCAAATACATTTCCTATTTCAGAGATGATTATAAAGAATGATACATTTCATTTTCTTTAAATTTCTGAGGACAAAACTTTCTAATATAAAAAAAAGTGAACTCATGGTGCAAAAGTGCACTCAGATGAGATTTAATCATCACATCAAGAGTGAAATAAAAGGACCAGAGGACTAGATGATCAGTCAGATTTGGAAAACAATCTGGTTCTAGATACAGAAAACAAAACAAAACAAAAAAAAAACCACAAAAAACTAAAGCAACCCCTTGAGATTTCTTTGACAACTTCACTCCTTCTACTCTGTTTAAATGTTTAAGAGGGGAAAGTCTCGTTTTTTCCAATACAGGTTAATCAAAGGCTAAATCTGTGTTAATTTCCTAATGACTTTCATTGATGAGTTGTGTGCTGCACATTATAAAATGTTTTTTTCAAAAAATAATTTTACACAAAGGTATCATTTAAATAGTTCATTACAGCACTGTATACAAAAAGTTATTTAAATAGCTCATTAGATAACTATATTATAGTTAAATAGAGGTGAACAATAAATATATGTGTATTAATTGAGAATTGATTCCTTTTGACTTGTAATTCTATCTTCTTCATTCTAGTAAGTGCCTAGTAAGTGACTAGTAAGTGACAACTAAGTAGGTATGTTTCAGGTCAATTATTCCAAACTCAAAGCCCAAATAAACATATAAAAGTTATCTGTACTTTCTTCTTTCACAGAAATTTTGGTAGTCCATGACACCGTCATCACAACTTATTAATTTTTTTTTAGTTTTTATGATTAAAAAACAAATTATTGAAGCACATTGGTTTACATTATATAGACTTCAAGTACACAGCATCATCCCTTGATATTTCTACATAATATAACATTATTACTAATCAAAAGATAAGTTTCCATCCTTCACCAAAGACTTGACCCATTCCCAATATACTTATCTCCATGCCTCTTTCCTTCCTGATAGACCATCAATTTGATCTTATGGTTTAAGATCTACATTTTTGTTATTAGTATGCTTTATTTATCTGTCACAAATGGATGAAGCCATGAAGTATCTGTCTTTCTCAGTCTAACTTATTTCACTTAGCATAATACTCTATCAGACAACTCATATTTTCTCTCAATTGTTTTCATAATTTATAGCTGACTACTACTCCATCATGTGCATATACTATATATTCTATATTCTTTCATTCATCAGTGGATATATTGTGCTTGAATCTTGACAATTAAAAATAATGGTGCAGTGGTGCATATATTTCTTCAAATTAGTGTTCATCAAAATGTTCAGATAAATATCTAGAAGTGAAATGGCTGGATCCTATGTTATTTGTACCCTTCATATCTTTGAGAATATATTTGCTATTTCCTGCAGTACTGAACGAAAAAACTCATTTTCAACAACTGTATACTAGGATTATCTTCTCTCTATATCCTCACAAATACTAGTTTTATTTTATGGGTGTCAAGTGATATCTTCCTGTGATTTTGATTTGCATTCCTCTAGTAGTATCCAAAATATATGAAGAACTCACATCTCTACTACTAAAATCCAGTCAATTAAAAAAAAAAAAAAGCAGAGGAATTGAATTGATGTTTCTGCAGAGAAAACAATCACGTGCCAATGAGGCAGGTGAAAAGATGGTCATCATTCGTATTCTTAGGGAAATGCAAATCACAATCACAGGGAAATATCATTTGACCATCTTTTCACCTGCCTGTTGGCCACCTGTATGTTTTCTCTACGTAGATACCAATTCAATTCCTCTTCTTCTTCTTTTTTTTTTTTTTTTTTTTTTTTTTTTTTTTTTTTTTTTTTTTTTTTTTTTTTTTTTTTTTTGAATTGGCTGTTTTTTGCCGAGCGCAGTGGCTCGTGCCTGTAAGCTTCAGCCTATGAAGCGGGCTGGGACCAAGGAACGTAGTTTGAGTCCCGCTCGGGGCAACACAGTGAGACCTAGTCCCAAAAAATAGCTAGGCATGGTGGCGCGCACCTGTAATCCCAGCTACCTGGGAAGCTGAGGCTGGGGGTTGCTTGAGTCCGTGGTACCCCGGGAAACGTGAGCCTCGGGTTCCATGGGCAAAAAATAGCGAGGCCTGTTCTAGAAATAAAAAATTGGCTGTTTTTTAGTAGTTAAGATATGAGTTCTTCATATTTTTGGATATTAAGTCCCTGTCAAATATGTAATTTGTTAACATGCCTCCCAATCAACAAGTTTTCATTTTGAAAATAGCTTTCTTCACTGTACAGAGCTCTTTCATTTGATGTAGTTCATTTATTTACTTTGCTGGTGTTTCTCTTTACCATTGGACTAATTCCACAAAGACATTAGTAAGGCAATTAGTGAATCAATGATATTACTATCTGTATTTCCTATATAGTTTATGGCTTCAGATCTTACCTTTAAGTCTTTATTTCATTTTGAGTTCACTTTTTTGTGTGCAAACAATGTAAACAATGTTACCTCAGTACTAAAAAGTTATCCGTGTACTGTAGAAAAGTACTCTAGTTTCATTCCTTTGCATATGCTAGCCAACTTTCTTAGCATTGTTTATTAAAGAGGAGTTGTTTGTTTTTTTTTTCCCTCAATTGTATATTCTTGATTCCACTAATTTTCCCCATAATATAGATTTATTTCTGGCCTCTGAAGTCTGTTTAATTTATGTTTGTCCTTTTATTTCAATATCATGTTATCTTTGTCACTATGGTTTTCTAAGATAGTTTGAAATCCAGAATCATGATATTTCTACATACTTTCTTTTTCTTGGGATTGCTTTGGTTAATCTTTCTCTTTTGTAGCTCCAGATAAGTTTTTAAATTTTCTGTGCATAATGCCAGAAGGATTTGCATGGTCAGAGACCTTTAAAATGTTCATTTCTTACAAGATTTTTAGGAAGGGTTCAGACTTTTTCAGAGGAGCTTAAATTTTACTTATGAGGACTGGAAGTAGCAGAAATGTCTAGTTACAAGAGACAGATTTAGTACATTATAAGGCTTTGGTAAAACAAACCACGACGCAACTTTAGAACTCTTATTGCATTTGCTTATTGCTGTAGAAACATCATCATACATAGCACATGGAAAAATTAGATTATCAAATAGTTACTGTGTGATTTCAGTTCAGTAATTGTACATGATACAAATATTTAAGTATCTAATACATTTTTCAAATTTAGGGTAATTGAGGCAGTAGAAAGCTTTCCACATTCTTTTGAATTCTTGATATTTAACTCGCTACCTTCTGTCCAGTTACAGGCTGAATACTCCAGTCTCCTTTTAACTATCCATGTCCTTGTGAAGAATTTCTTTCAGTCATAGTGCATGTGCACATGTGGAAAGGATGTATGAAAACTTCAGGCCAGTGCTTTAAAATGAGTCAGCTTCTTGCTCTTTCTGTATTCTATCTCATGGTATCCAGATGCGATATTAAGGTATCTGCAACTAGATAAATGCTGGTTCCACAACTGTAAGACTTCCAGAGAAGCCCCCAAATCCTCATGTCTGGAATTTTACAGTAAAACTGTGCTAGTTATCAATAGATTGTCTCTTAATTTCAAATCTACCTTCAGGTGATAAAAGATTTGGACTCTGTAATATGGTTTTCTTTTTTAATCAGCACAATGTTGTCATAGTCAACGAAGGACATTTGAAGAAGAGACATAAGGTTCTTGGTTTGCTTCTATAGCCAGACTCTGGCAAAGCACAGCATTTAGCAGTGTTTTTTTGAGCCACAGTTTTGCAAGTATGTACAAGTGTGTATTTTTAGCACAGCAGTTATTATCTGCAGTCTCACCATTGGGATGGGCTCCCTGACTTCAAAGGGAATGATGAAATTGGAGAGTAGCAGAAGCCCCTTGGAAGCACTTAACCAGCAGTGGCAGAAAGAGAATATGTGCTGGAAAAGACAGCAGGGGTAATCAGAAAGTCTTGACCTGCAGAGATATTTGGCAGTGGCTATTTAATAATGAAGTCTCTAATAATGAAATAGTTGCATATCCCACTGGGTATGACTTGATCAATATAACAGGAAAAACTCTTTAGTCTGCTAGCCAAAATTCCAACTTGAATAATCACAGTGGAGAGCTCCAGCTTCTCAACTAGATTCTTGCCAATTCACAGACCCTTTATTGAAGGCTAAGTCCCTGTAGGCAAGGAAATTGTGCTGTTGCCAAAAGTATTTACCATTACAAATCTTCCTCTAAACTTTATATAAACATTTTTAGTAGCTAAGATGACTATGCTGGGAAGCCCCTATATTTTGCAGAGATTATAGGCTTTGAATGGATACCGATACTTGGAGACAACACACGGGTCTACATGAAGTGTAGTGAAAAATATATAGATGGGCCTTTCACAGGGCCAGAGACAATGAAGATATTTTGTTTCTCAAGTAAATGTTCATCAAGGGACATTCACTGCATAGATGACTTGTCCTAATTGGATGGACAAAATGGCTTATTCTGCATATCAGACAAACTCTTTCTCTAGTCACCCTGCTATTCACTCAATGACCTCCTTAAAAACAAGTGGCAATATTGAGTAAGTTAGAATATGTGTTGTGTTCAACATGGTCTTCTCCTTAAAAAGGATGACCTGGCTAATAGTACCACTAATTGCCTACTCAACCAAGAACAGGACCAACTCTGCCTCATACAATATCATTTATTGGGAAAAACTAACAGGCTCTCTGGTTGTTAGTTGATTATAATGTAGTAGAGATGAACCCTTTCTAGACTAACCTGCATTCCAGAAATGAATTTGCCTTCATTGCCCCTTATGCTCCACCAGGAATTTATTTTATAACAAAGGAAGTAAAGCAATGGACTCCTACATGTAGAAATAGTGAATCATTGCATTTCCCACTGCAGGAAGGAACTAGATGAAAGAAATATGAAATTACTCACTAAAGACCCCATGATCGCTCTAGTTAGAAGACAATACCATGAAAATATGTCCTTACATATCAGATAGATAGATATATAGTACACACATATATATGTTTCGAGTCAAATATAATATTTGGTACCTATGTTTTCATAGTTACAATACATGACACATTTGGGCCATAACATAGAAGTCACTTTTCTCACTCAGTAACCCATTCAAGAATTTTTCTTTCCATTCTGTCAAATGCAAGCTTTGCTACGGACTTCATCTTTCCCAAAGGCAGAAATCCTTTGTCATGCTTTCCAAAGGAGACTTTGCAGTATCCAGAATGCACTCATCTCATCTGCATCATTATTACTGTGACACAAACCACAATAGTTTCTCAAACTCAATAATCTTTCTTATTCACATTGCAAACAGTGATTTTTCGAAGTTCAGATTAGACCAATTCCTTCCTCCCAGGGAATTTTCCTCTAATCCAGAATCTCATGCATGGCTCTCAAGCAAACTTTGTTCATAATGCTTAACAAGACACTATAGTTTCCCACCAACTACTTCCTCACTATGAGCTAAACATACTTACCCTTTTTGCTGTTCTTTGAGACACATTTCCTTCTCAGGATACCTGTGCTTATCTATTTTCTGGCAAGCTAATTATTTGCTGACTCTTGTTTACTCTTTGACAATATACTCATGTAACTAGTGTTGTCTCATATAAGTATACTCAGATGATAACCTATTTTAGTGAACCTTCCCTGACTAACCTATGAAAAATGGTATCTCTTGTCAACATTCTCAAATTCCCTTTCTGAGTTATTTTGTCTGCCTCTTAGGTGTGTTTGTTTATTATGTGTTACTCAAACAAATAGAGGAAACTTAGATAAAATTAGACAATGTTTGATAAAATACTAAATCCCCAATACCTAGATTAAGGTTTTTCAGCCTCAGTTTAACCGATTAATGAGACAAATGGCACTTTGCTGTAGGGAGTTCTTCTGTGTCTGACTGGATGCTTTACTTTATCTCTGGCCTATACTCATTAGATGTTAGCAGCACATTATCCCAAATGATGACGACCAAAGATATTTCCAGACATTGACAAATATCTTCTGGGGTACAAATTTGTCCCCAGATGAGAGAATACAGTAAATGTCTTCAATACCTACCTATATGTGCCTAGGAAATATTGGGACTATAGGCACTGAGATGCTAATAGTATCAAGATGATCTCTTCATGTGTAGTTTTTGTTTTTTGAATATTTACTTCAGAAATTCTTCATTACTCTTATGAAACAAAAAATGCCAGTCTTTTGATTTTCATTTATCAACTCTTCCAATTTATGGAAGTTACTCTCCAAGAGAGTACTCTCTTCCAATTTATGGAAGAGTTACTCTGTTAAGAATAGAGTAGTCAAAAAGTTTGTCTGCAATGTAACAGAGTTAACATCTTTTGTACAATAGGCATTCTTCTAATCATATATGCCAATTTTCCCACAGTTCACCTTATTCTTATTCCCCAGGAGAAGGTTGTAAAGAATTCTATTTATCTGCGAAGTGCATGACTAATGTTTTTACTGTTTATCGTTATTTGAAGCCAAAGGTAATGTGCCAGAATAATTTGACAAGTCAACCTAGTCATTCATAGTCACATAATTAGAGTTCTTTGACTTCCATAGGATAAACTGTCTCCATCAAACAAAATGCAGAAGAGAGCAGTGAGATGATTAATCTAAAAATGATCAGGTGTTGAGTGAAACTGGAAACATAAATTAGTACTCTCTTTTAACAATGTAACTTGAACAATGTTATCTTATTTGAATTCTTAGAAGTGTTGAAATATATCTTCTGTGCTAAATTAACAAAGAAACTTTCATATTCAGTGTTAATTTCATATTTAGATTCCCTTCCAATCATATTTCTTAGTGTGTCCCTTACTCAAAATAAGAATATTCCTCTTCTTTAAGTGCATACTTGAGTAAGCAGTGCTTCCATTCTCTGGTCATACCCACAATGATCACACTTTGCTAAGTGGGATCACAGATTATAACCTTTCACGTTCCATAGACATTTTACTGGAGCCAACACCCACCGCCATAATGACTTTAATAGCCACCAATGGCCTTTCTCCATTTCAAGTTTCCTTCTTTATTATGTACATTGTGCTTCCACTAATCCCACCTCCCAAGAGCAGTCTGCTCTGTCCTGTTTCTGAAAGCATCCGCAATGATAGTCTGTTAAACATTAAGAAGTGTTTCAGGTCTTTAGTCCAGTACATGCCTCTGTTAGGTCTCCAAACATGTTTTGTCTTTACTTACTTTTCACACGAACAGAACCATCTACTTCTCAGTGGTCATATCTTATTAAAAAGTCTACCTAAATTGCACCAATACAACCATGACCCACCCAAATCCTACTAACCTGAGATCTCTACAAGTATGCCCTGTTTTTGTGGTGTTTTGGGCATACGATGTCTGAGTTTTGAATTTATCAAGTCACTTCATCTTCTTATCTTATGGAACTACTAATTTCCACATTGAATTAATAAAAATGCCTTAATTATTCTGTTTTCTAATCGATAATCTTCTAAAAGTTTGCTTATACCTACAGATTGTTGCTTTTCCTCTATGGTCTTGACAATAGTAGATAATACATAAATATATTTTCCATGAATAGAATCTATACCCCATGTTCTTCAGTCAGTCTTATGGTCTACTTAAGCTGATTCATATGAAATAAAATTGGCATATGTCTTTATCTTACTCAGTGATGGGTAGAAATACCCTAAATTCTGTTTGGTTGCAATTATTTCCTTTGAATTTATTACCAGAAAATTGAAGATTAAATAGATCAACTCTGTTGGATAATGTTATTTTCTAACTTTCTGATACCCAGGATTCTGTGCATTGACTTTCTTTATAAAACCTCATTTTTCTCTATTTTTTTCTGTTTCTGATACTTACCTTAACTATCACACCTATAAGTCAAGTCATTGAAATCATGCTTTGCTCTTTAACCCAGAACTCTTCTTATCTGGACTTGGAGACCTGGTCCCATAGTCAATACAATGACTTGAGCATATAGTGTACAGTACTCAGTGTATCCACACATACACTGTGAGCTCAGTGAAGAAATTTTCTTACACTTTTTCTGTATGATGAAATGATTTTTAAAGTGGTTTTAATCCAAAAGAACAGTCTGCATTTCTCAAAAGGCAGGTAGTGGTTACCAGATAATGCTATATTTCCCCAACACTTTTTATGCCAAAAGCATTTTTTATTATTTTTTATTTATATATATAAATTTCACAGCATTGCAATCTCAAGGATTTGCTGCCCCCCTCCCTTCCCATCCCCCCTTTCCCTCCTGCTCAAAGTTGTGCACTTCAGTTGGTGCTTAGTTTGTTTTGACTTTCCTCAAGGCTTTTGTTTATTTTTTACACTATAACCCATATATTAGTGAAACCATTTGGTTTCTGCCTTTTTCTTTATAGCTTGTTTCTGCTAATATGATTTCTTCTAAATACATCCATGTTGTTATGAAATCATTGAATTTGTCATTTTTAATTGATGAGTAATATTCCATCGTGTATAGATACCATATTTTTTGCATCCAGTCATCCGTTTGGGGGCATTTAGGTTGTTTCCATGACCTTGCAATTATAAATTGTGCTGCAGTAAACATCTGGGCACAGGTGTCCCTTTGTACCCACATTGAAGTCTCTTTTGGGTAAGAACGGCCCACCTCCAAAGAACAGGCAACAAGAATTGCTGGCAAGGATGTGGAGAGAAAGGAACACTACTACACTGCTGATGGGAATGCAAACTAGTTCAACCACTATGGAAGGTGGTGTGGAAGACCCTCAAGCTAATGAAATGGAACCAGCAATTGCTCTTATGCCAAAAACTTTTATCAGCATACAAATAGTAGCAATTATCAAAAAATAAGATGGCACTGTAATATGTCATTCATTGCAAATTACAGTTGCTACTCAGCTCACAATTTAAAACAACATTGCCAAGAGTAGGATAGCTCCTTTCATAAAGTTAGAACTAAAATGCATCACTTCCAGTAAGACCTACAGTGAAATCACATATCTAAAATGTGATCAGAAACTTGAGGATTTATTGCACCTTCCCTATGATTAAACGGGTAATAACAGCTGAGACATTCCATGTGTTTCTGTTAGAGGTACCAAGAACGGGTTTTTGTACACATTTTTAGCCCATTCATTTATCCCATTTTCTATTGTATGCTCATTGAAATAAAAAAATGAATATACTTATTTTTCCCATAGGAACTAGAGAAAAATGCTATCTGCATAGCCCCAGTATTTTTAATTTCTGTAAATTATAATGGAAGCAAAGTAAGATTGAGACCAAAATCAAAAACTCCACAGTTTCCATCTAGATGTGTTGTGTATTGATGCATTGAATACAAACACATTCCTGTCTTCTTCACCAAGAGGGTAACTTGGCCTCACAGACCTGACAAAGGAAAAAGTCCTCTGTCGGCACCTAGACATTTTATTGATAGGGATGGAGCATGTTAAGTTTTAAAAAAATGGATCTGTTTTGCTCCTAGTAAGGTTAAAAGTCTTATAAATAATAGAAAACCTGCATCTTTCCACTTGTGTCCAACAATCACAACTATAATAAAAAGGTAGAAGAAAAAGAAAACTTACATACCTCCAAAGTCTTGCACTGTTAATCAATGATAGGCAACTGTTCACTCAATTGTGTATTCCATGACTAATATATGGAATCACAACTGCTGACAAGGAGGGCAAGCAATAAGGAATTGTCCAACTAATTCTGTGTCTATGCATTATAAAAAGGAAATGTTCATTCTTCAATCTTTAATTTCTGAAGAATCTTAGGTGGCCTGACAGAAATGAATAGATCCTAAGTTCTTAAATGATCATGGAAGAGAAGACACCTACTGACCTATAACTTACATTGGCCCTAAATAGATAGTCACATGATTTGTGTTAAGATGGAAAAAGTATGAGCAGGAGGGAAAGGGGGGGAAGGGAGGGGAGGGGGGGCAAAATCTTGAGATTACAATGTTGTGAAATTTATATATAAATAAATTAATATATATATTTTAAAAAAGATAGAAAAATTAAATTATTTCTCATATGATCTTGTTGCCACCACCTCCAGTTATTTCAAAGTGACTAGAGAAATTTTGACATGGCTAAATAAAGTTCTAATAATTATACATGTAACAGCTATCATAGAGGGACTTCTTGGTATCTCCATTTTCTGGGGAGTAATTTTCTGCATCCTTTTGAAAACAACATGCAAGTATATGATAAGCAACACTTGAAGTATGTGACGTAATAGAAATCTGTGCTGAATGGGGTTTTTTTTTTTTTTTTGGCATTTAGAGAAGATATTTTCCTTTATATTGGATATTTTCTCGTATATTGGAGTATGTTTCAGTTACCTGTCCTTGTCATTCCCAATATTTACTTTTCTGTGATAATGATCTTATCCCTGATCTCTTGCTGACTTGTCCTTGGTCAGTTGGCTACCTACCTTTCCTCAACCATGAGACCCCTCTCATTTCTATAAATCAGAATGTCTCAGTTTCAACACTGTTGACACTTAATATGGACATTTTTTCCTCCGTGGAGAACCGTTGTGTCCACTTAAATAATTCCAGAACATCCTTGTTCAGCAGGTAGCTCCTCCCATTCTAACAAGGAAAATGCTTCTAGATGTTAGCAGAATTTTCTATGAGATGTAAAGTCCTTTCTTGATGGGAATCTCTTACCTTTTCCCTTCTGACTCTCACCATGTTCTAATTTACATATGCAAAGGAACTTACTTATTCAGATTGTGTGTATAATCTGAAAATGAAAGAATCAAGGCTCACACTACCTAGGAGATGAGTTAGTTCAGTCTTTATAACTGCAAAATCATATGCAACACACAGAAGACATAAGATGAAGGCAATAAAAACATGATAGGGCATATAGAAAGATATATCAAGTCGCAAAATGATTGGAAAAAGGATGCCCTTCAAAGTGAGATTCACGCAAAGGAATAACTATTTAAAAGTCTTTATAGCATAAGAAGATCTATCTGTGACCCAGAGTCAGAACTTAATAAAGACCCTCAGAAATTAAAGACAAATTATAGATACCATAGAGAAACCTCAATAATTGGAAATATAGATATTATATGATCAGTACACATTTTCACCCTGGAAATGTAAAATAATTCAATAAGGCTAATACAATAATGCTCTTAAGATGAGAATCTTGGACTAATATAAGAAATTTTGCACTCATGTAATAGAAATCCCAGAATCTAACAGCGCAAATAAAATGAAACAGTAATTAAAGAAATGACAAAACAAAATTTTATTCTCCTGAAAGAGGTGATTATATAAAATATTCTAGTCTTATATTAATTTTAAAAGCTATAATAACATATGACATGAAAGTTTGAAATTTTAGTCTTGGCTTTTCAGTGAAACTTCTTCTCCTTCATTTAGTCATGAATGTTAATCTAACAGGGAATTTCTATATTATAAATCTTTCTTTGAGTACTCTAAATATCTCCTGACAATTCTTTCTTTCCTGTAAGGTTTTAATGAAAAGTCAGTGAACAGTTTAATTGGTGTTCCCTCAAGCTTGCTTTTTCTTAGATATTTTCAGGTATTCAATCCTTATAATTAGCTTTCAACATTTTTTTATTATAATGTGTCTTTGTCACATTTTGACACATTTTATCATAATGTGTCCATCTCATATTTGTTTGCTTGCTTGGAGCTATTTGGGTCATTTGGATGCAGGTTGAGATAGGTCTTAGCAATTATTTATTTCAATAAAACTTCTATGCATATATCTTTGCTTCTGCGATTCCCATGATATGGAGAGTATTTTTCTTTAGATTATACCAGAGAGCTCTTACACTATTTTCATTTAATTTTTCCCCTTTGTTCTAATTCTGTGTTCTCAGGCATTATGGTTTCAAGCTCATTAATTTTCTCTGTGACTTAAGATTGTGCATTGTTGAGACCCTCAGAACTATATTTAAATTTGATGACAGCCATTTTTAGATCCATTATTAGTTCTAATTGTAACAGTCTCATTTTCTTAGTCTTTAGGTGGTTCCTGTTTTACATCCTTTGTTTACTTTTGTTTTGTTTTGAATTCCGCAATCATCTTTGCAACCTCACCTCACACTCCTCTTCAGATGTATTTTGCAGTTTTGATCATCTGATACTTCTTTTGTTGGTGGTGTTGTTATTGTCGTTGTTGCTTCTTTCTAGTATGTATGATATGTACTCCTAGCGCTTCATTGTTTGGTCTTTATTGGTTACAATAGGGATAAATTTTCTGGCTGTTGCCTTTGCACCTATCTAGGTAGCAGAGGATCCATACAGACAAGGGTGATGGGAAGAAAGGAGTCAGGGATTTAGGGCACAAAAAAGGTCACCTCCAGTGAACATGGAGAACTCTAACTTCCTGCAGGCATCAGCACTGTATGGCTGTGGCCCACAGCAAACCTCTCCCTAGACCAACCTCTGGGCTGTGTTTGGATATATTACCCAGTCCTGAGTGCAGATGGTATTTCAGAGGGTCGCTCAGACTGACAGCTCACCTCTTTGCTTTTCCTGGAAGGGCCCTTTGACCTTAATTGTTTGCACTTATTGTTAAGATCCAGATTTAAACTCTGGTCAGTGCAAGTGTTCAGTTGTCTCAGTTTTTACCATGGTTGGAGGTAAGACTTGTCTAATATATCAGCCTCAATGTCCAGGAATGGTGCTTCTAGAGTGAGATCAGGTCATCCAACCTGGCTTTTTCCTCCAGTTTGGGCTACAGCTGTTCTAAACTTAGGCTCAAGGCAGTAATGGGTTAAATGTACCCTGGCCCTGTACTTCCCCAACAGTTCAGTCTCCGTCCTGGATGCCAGCACTCTTCATCCCTCATCTACTGCAGTGCTGGGTCACCAAAATCTGCTATGTAGCTACATGCACCTGGGTCAGCAACTGTGGGCAGTCACCCCTCCCTCTCGTGCATGGTGCTGATGCAGTGTTGTGAGTGATACATTTAAAAACTGTGTTGGCGCCAGAATACCCTGGTGGGCAGAGTCTAAGAGAAAGGCATCACGCAAGAGAAAATGAGAAGTGGGAAGAAAGGGTAGAGATAAAAGGAAGGACTGAGGAGGGGAAAAGGAAGGAGACAAGGATGGTGGACTGAGAGATCAAGCCCACGTGACCTGGCCAGGGGAAGCCCCTTGGAAGAGTGAGTTGAAGGTGATGAGGAGCCATGGTGGCCGGCAGAAGAGTGTGGAGAGTGTGGTACCGCGGCAAGGTGGCATGGTGAGCTGGTACCTGGAGATGGCCAGGGATTGGAAAAGCTAATTTGTGCATCAGCAATTGTGGAAGAAGTCTGAAGAACCTTAGAGAAGTAGAGTGGCTTGGAACACTAGAGAGAGAGAGAGCAGGAAAGAGAAGATGCTGAAGAAAGACTGGACTTGGTAGCGTGCCTGCCTCAGGCTTGGAGGGCAAAGGGCACCATCTTGAACATGTGTCTTTGGGACCTTTGGGACTGAAAATGGTGATGGGGTAAGATAACTGCCACTTGTGGTTTTAAGGACTTTTTGTTTTCCTGGTTAATTCCCCTTGTTAATAAAACCCTGATGTTAAACTGTTTTGTGATTTTGGCAACTGTTCTGTGCATGGGTGATGCAAATCTGGGAAAAAAAAAAAAAAGAAAGGAAAAAGTTAGGCGGCCACACTTTAAAAGGCACTGTTTTTTTCCCCCTATGGCTGGTTCTGGCCCTTTTGACCCAATTTCAGTACCATGGAGAGTAAAGAATATCAGAGTTTTCATACTCTTCGGCCATTAGCCTCTATTACCAACACCTGTCGTGTTGTGACCTTCCCTTGACTGATACTAGGGCCAATGGGTGTGTGCAGGTACAAGTGTGCACACCTGGGCCCATAAGGGAGGGGAGAAAGTGTCACTCTGGGGAAGGAGAAAATGCCAAGAGGAACTGCAGCAAGAATGGGAGCAAGAATGCAAGGGGGGGATTTAGAGCCACTTGAGAGAAAGATTCAAGTGGCTGTTTCCTTTGCTGGCTTTTACCCCATTCACTATTAACAATTCTATGAAAATGATGCTAAGCGCTCTGGCCTGCTTCTTTAACAGCTAGAACTGATCATGAACCTACCCAGATTGAAACCATTGCAAAACAGCATCGCTGCAAAGACAGCTCCATTAATATTTTTCTTACCCTTTTTACCAGCCCATTGCTTCTGATGTAAGTTGCAGTCACCATTTACCTTTCAGGGATTATTACCTTTGCTAGACCGCAAGGTAGTTGTGAATGTGTGTTGGGAGGAGAGTGGGAGGGCAAGTTTGGCATTTGTTTTTACTTTATTTTTTTATTTGATTACTCATATACATATACATATATATATGAGTTACTCATATATATATATACATATATGTGTGTGTGTGTATTACATCACTATATTCCTCAGGGTTCTGCCACCACCTTGTCCCTTGTGAGCCATCATCTTAATCTCTTATTCTATGCTTCAGTTCTGCTGACAATTAGTTTTCAATTTTCCTTACCCTTTGGTTTGTTTGTTTTCCCTACGCCTCCCATGTAAGTGAGATCATTCCGTATTTTTTTTCTTTCTGGCTTTATTTATTGATTTTTGCTAGCATGATTTCTTCTAGGTTCATCCATGTTATCACATATACCCTAAATTTGTTGTTTTGAATTGCTCAGTAATAGTCCATCATGTACGAATATCAAGTTTCTGATCCATTCGTCTGTTTGGGGGTATTTGGGTTGTTTCCATGTCCTGACTATTGTGCATAGTGCTGTGATAAGCATCCACATGCATTTGTATTAGCATTTTTCGTATACTTTGGGTAGATTCCCAGAAGTGGAATCGCTGAAAGCTGAGTAGAAGATCTTCAAACTACTGAAAATGGAAACACCACTTTTATTTTTAAACAAAGCTACCTCATTTGTAAACCTGGAATATTAAGGAACAACAATACTCTCAACCTAGTATAAAAGAATATACAACAATAATAAACAGCAATAATATCAACCTTACAAAATACTGTCCATTTGTGGGTCTCAGACACAAGTTCTCCTTTTCTCAGGCAGCAGACTGGAAAGTGTCACAAATCCCATCAATGGAGGATAGGAATGCCTTTATTGTGAGGTAGCAGGAGATACACAGTTAGTAGCTTCAGCAGCAGCAACCAACAGGCAACACCCCTCCCTCCTGTTTCAAGAGGGCCTTCTCTCAGAAACCCTTTTTTTAATGATTTATAGAGAAAGCTGGCACAGGGTCAAATGTAGACCTAGTTTACAGAGGTACGTTTTCCCGTGAGATCTAAACAGCAAGGTCACATATTACTTGCTGTCGCTGCTACCGATGTCATCTCCATGTTCTCTGCAAGTCCACCTGTGCTGGAAGATCACGATGGAAACAGTCAGAGAAACTCAAAAAAACCATGTTTTCCCATGATGCTCAGGAAGCTCAATAAATGCTACATATCATTGAGTACTAATTAAGGGTTTAATTTATCAAGACACATAGCAATGAATGTCTCTCTGGACCTAACAAAATATTGCTGAAAGACATTAAGTTTATACACTTATACAAATGAACAGACAAATCCATGATTGTAATGGAATCTTTTTAAGTCAGCTCCCTTTGAAACCGAAAAAAATCCACTCTACAAGAAATTATGGAAGGGCTTTTCATAAAACAAGTGGTCACCTTTTGGTTATATATGATTATACTTGTGTAAATAAAAAACTGTGAATTCTTATTTGAAAAAATCTGGAACTATCAATAAGTCAGATCAGATATTGAACACTAAAAGAAACTCAATAATTTTGCCAAAGCAGAAAATATATAGTCTATTTTTCGGACTAATATGAGAAGTGAAAATGTGCAGCCAAAGTTTGATTATTATACGTAAAATTGAAATCTTGCAGAAAAATCCTTCTCGATTTATGTATTTGCAAACTAAGACATGGAACTAAATTTTTCTTGTGCTAAAGAAATGAAATGAAAATTAGCAGGGACTGTAAAATGAATGGTAATGAGATCACTACATATTTATCGCTAACAGAGTCCAAAATGGCTCCCATGAAAATGTAGTACCTTAAATATATGTATAGAAAACAAGAGAGATTTCAATTTAAAAAAATAGAAAGAACATAACAAATTTAAACATATAAAGAACATAATAATTATGAGACTAGGGAGTAATATGAAAGAAAAAATGCAGACATAGCTAACATAAACTATCACAATTTTTATGATCAATAAAAAGACAAATCTTCAGAAAACCTAATCAAGTAAAACAGTGAAAGACAAACAAATCACAGCAAAAATGGAAATAAGAAAAAAGCATTAATAATGAAGGTATTTGAAGGTACCTGTGGGAAAAAAACTGAGAATCCTGTAAGCAAGTATATGTCCCTTAAGTTTAATAAAATAAATATTTTGAGGACATGATACATTAACAAGAACATATTAAAATGCAAAGAAAATTAAAATCACTATGTAAGTCGATAACCATAGAATAAAAAATCAATAAATGAACTTACCTTTGAAATGAATGTCAATTTTCAACAGTTTGCAGATGAATTTAACATAAATTTCAATGAACAGATAGTATAAATATTAGAAAAAAATTAAGGAAGACAGAAATTTAAATCTTAAAAATTTATAAGAAACACACACAAAGGAAGTGGGGGAGGGGAGAAAAAGAATCACGGAACAACCAAATGCGTACCATTTTTGTTAAAATCAAGAGTAAGATAACGATGTCCAATGTTTAGCCAGAATGTCTCATATAATAAAATAATACATAGACAATAATGTTCAAATTATAAAATACCAAAAAGAAAAATATAAAAAAAATAAAATGAACTTAGTAGCCAACAACTTTGGTGAAGATTTTTTTCTTGTTGGTGTAAATATCATTGAGATGATGAACTCATCATAACAGGAGCACCTGCATTATATCAGCTGCATAATAAATCTGTTACAGAGAAATGGTTGATGAAAAGACAAAGAGGAGTGACATTTATAAAATGGAAAACATTAGAATCCTGAGACGGGAGGTAAAAAGGTAGCAGCATGAAGAATAAAAACAGTAAAGACAAAAGTAAGCTACTGTGGAGAGAAAGCTAGCGCTACTATTTGAGATCATTTTAAATTAACTTTTAATTAACCACAATAACTTAAATTATTTCCTTTCTGGAAAAATGTGGGGAAAGCAGACATCCTTTGATTTCTTATTCTCTTGGGTGTTAGCTATCATGGCTTCATTGGAAACCAGAAATGGGCGGGGAGGGGGGGGAGGGAAGCTACATGCCTACGTTATGCCTGTTCAGGTGAATTTTAAAAGTCTTTGGAAGGAAGACTCAGGACTAAGAACTTCTGGTGTTTCCATTGGTTATCCATTTTCCTTCCAATTTATTTATTTTTTATTTCTGCTAGCCGCTCCTCCCTGGCTTTCAAACCTAGCTATTTGAAGAAATTTATTCTTTGTCTTAAATATTCTAACCTCTTTTTTTCTCATATTTGACAGAGGTAGAGCTTGGCTACCTTCTGGCAACAAGATCAACTTTATTCTTTTTGGTTTTTCACCCTTAAGAAGGTACCTATTGGCTGTGTTTGTTCTTTTCTGCTGACTTGGCTTGCTGCCCTTGCTGCCATGCAGAGGCACTTGGTATTTGCGCCTGTGTATTCTTGCATCTGGGGTATCCTTTATGCTATTTACCTGACTTTCATTCTTGGCTGAGTGGTTTTGAAAAAGTCAAGGAGCCCTTCTGAATCCTGGTTTCCTCATCCATAAAATTAGAATTATAATAAAGCTTGTTTTACAGTTTTGTTTTAGCAGTCGCTAAGATAATGCTTTCCAAAATGCTAAACAAATATTAGTTATTTTTAGAATGTCAGTGTATCTTCGTATACTCTGTTCTGCTACCAGGCACAATCACAGAGCTATTATCAATAAATTACAAAAAAAAAAACATTTCAACATTGCTCTGACGTTTCACCTGAATAGCTTCCAAGCTATAAAATACTCAGCATGTACAAAAGGAAAAAAAAAAAAAACAAAAACAAAAACAGAAGGGAAAGGAAACAGTGAACGCTACTGCAGAATTGTTCAAATTTAGATATAAATCTGGATCTCCTATAAGAGCAAATCAGCCTCACCTCCATTTCAGATCTTCTGGTATATTGCCATGTATTATAGAGATATGCCAGAGACACAATTTCTGCTCTTTTAAATACAATAGGAAACAAGAGCATGGCTTTGTTTTAACGGATAAATCTTACGTCGTGTACACTACAGAAGGTAAGAGTAGATGACACAAAACAGACACAAAACAAGACTGCACCTGGAGACACATGACCTGGAGACACATGGGGGAAAAGAATGGGAACCCTAGGTGGAGAAAGGTCAAAAGTCAGGTGAAAGAATAAACTGCCTGTGTTTGTCTCTGTTCTATAGGAAGACTGGGTGATCTTTGTGTTTCTATGATCTGGGTGGTAGTAAAACATCAGCATCATCTCAATACAAGATGGAGATGGGAGCAGGACTTACAGCAGTTCAGTTGGGTGGGAAAATAAGTACACTGAGTAGAGAGCTTGGAAGGCAGGAATGGAGAGCAAACTGTCCTCTGAAAGACAAGGTCACTTGACTAAAATGGTCAAGTGAAGTTTTTGGTTCTGGAATCTTCTCCCAAACCGTCTTTTAAACTCACCTGGAAAAGCATAGCACAGGAATGTGACTTTCCACCAATTCCCAGGTTTACAATAAAACCATCATACTGGCACCCAAGATAATAAGAAATCAAAGGAAAAAGGGAAAGACATTTGGGATTTCAAGATCTGCGAAAGAAAATGAAAGAATGAACAGCATGTGAGGGAGAAATATATGTGACCACACAAATTTTGAATTTAATCCACGTAGAGAATGCATATGCTTACAGATAAGGGACAAAGTTGGTAGCAGATACTTACGTTGTATGAAAGAACCAAGTAGAGATACTAGTGTGAATAACATAAAATATGAAATAAAGAAATTAAAAGTAGAATAAAGAAAAATTTAGTAATGAGGATGAGGTCAAATGATATTTCACAGACTGCCACACATTATTATTAACAAGATAGGGAACAAGTCTAGTGACAGAGAGAATTTAAAAGCATCACCACCCAATACATACAGAGCAGAAATAAAATGGTATAAAAGAAGAGAAAACATTTGACAAAAGCAGAAAAGTCTTCAACTTATAAGGTGAAAATGCAAATAAATTATTAAACAGGAAAAGCCTACACTTGTATATATTATTATATTTGAGATCATCCAATACAGAAAACATTCTGAAAGTTTCCAGAGAGAAAGTTGCAGTTAGCACACAAAAATGCAAGCATCAGATTAAAGTCATATTTCTCAACAGTTACACATCATGCCAGAAGGTAATGGAATAATATTTATGTTTTGATGGAAAGGAAATTTAAACATATCTTTTTATCCTGTAAACTTATAATTTACATGCGAGGGAAAATATTCTCAGACATCTGAGACTCCATAAAATTTACTATGCGAAGTTTTCTTTGAAAATACTCTTGAAGGAAATACTCAAACAGAATTATAAATGGATTCAAGATTATTCAAGGAGATAACAAGGAACAAAATTGGAGAGAACACTGAGAAATAAAGTCAGCAAGTCTTTGCAATGGTCTAAATAAAAATAAATAGTCCAAAAATTAGGAAAAAGGCAAAGAAAATTGTCTTAGTGGGATAACGGGGGTGGGGAAGGAACCCACCTGGAGTTAACGGCGCCCATCCCAAAGTCCTGAGAGCGGACTGAGGCTCTCGCGGACAAAAGAGGCAGCTGCAAAGGGGACTCCGACCCTGCTGAGAGAAGCAGGTAGCCCACCCGCACCACCTGAGACAGGTAGGATACGCTCCCTACCTGGAGCAGACTGTGGCGTC
>PVHY01015279.1:0-28431 GCA_004024945.1 Uropsilus gracilis
GGGGGGGGGCAAATCCTTGAGATTACAATGTTGTGAAATTTATATATAAATTAAAAAGAATTAAAAAACAAATGAGAATGGGAGGGTTGTTGTAAATGTTCCATACAGAGAGAAACTATGAGTCAGGAATTTTATATTTTGTGTTCCAAGATGAAGACTATAATACCCAAACTCTGTGGTCACTCAGGAACGCATAGAATAATGTTCTCACAGGCCCTTCCTGAAGACTCTGGAGCCCCACAGATGGACTTTCAGACAACACAACCAAATAACCAGAAACACGCCACTGGGGGAAGGAACTACAGCAAGCAGTAAATGGACTCCATTTCTCCTCATGAGCCAGCACCTGTGAACACAGTCCACTCTGCCATCTGTCCCCTAACTTGGCTTCATCATTTTTTCCTTTGCCAGTGTCATGACTGGAACCTTCTTTCTCCCTCTCCCAGCATCTGAGAGTCTGAGGCCAGAGACTTGGCTGTCATCACTGCTCTGTTGCCAGAGCTGAAACAAGCAGGTCCTGGTGACTTCTTCACTGCTTCTCGTTTTCTTGTGACTGGGCAATTTTAATTTCCGTAATTCACATTCTCTCTTTTGCTTGATCCATTCTGCTGCTGACGCCCTTTGCTGCAATTTTTAATCCACCGTATCCTTCAGAATTTGCTGGGTTCCTTATTTCTGTCTCCTCGTTCAACTTCTCACTTCAATCATGTTTCGTTTTCTTGGTTTCATTGACCGTCTTTGTGTTTTCTTGTAGCTCCTCGGGCTTCCTCATAGCAGCTATTGCGAACTCTTTGGCAGGTCAGCAGCCAAGTTCCCTGGTTGGGGGCTGATTACTGCGAGATCCTCAGGATCCTTCATGGAGTCGTGTTTTCTAGAAATCCTGTTTCTATAAGTTTGACATTGCTCTCTTTGCTTCTGAAGTTAACAGTCACTCCCTGCAGTCCCCAGCAACTCCATTTTGGAGAGAATTACCTTCACCATGCCCCTTTAGGGGCTCTGGTGACCTCTCAGATGACCTCTGGACCCACGGGTTGCTTCCTGCTCCCACTTGTGGTGGGATCCTGTGATGCATCAGGCCAAGCGCTGACAGCTTCCCTTTCCCTTTCCTAAGGCTGGTGCCAGAGTGGTTTGTGGTCTCTCTCTGGCCTGGTCTGGGTAGGCTTTCTGTGCCCCCTCACCAGCCATCAGCCAAAGCCACTCCTCTGCTGTCAGGCGTGCACAAGAAGCTGGCACAGGGTAAAGGCGTGTGGGCGAGGCCTGGTCGTGCCAGTTGGCGCTCGCAGTCTGCTTCTCCATGGCTTTGCCTTTTTTGGACACTGTGTAAACGGGATCATGTCTTTTACATCTGGCTCTTTCACGTCTGTTGCCTTGGTTTTCATTTGCAGTGGAGCTTGTTTAGTACTTTGTTTCTTGCATTGCTGATCAGGTGCCCGCTGTGTGACTACAGCACGTTTCACCCTCTCGCTGCCTGGAGAGCTGGGCTGCTCCAAGCTCTGCCATCAGGAATACGGCTGCTGTGAGCCTGGGTGTGTGAGTCTCTGCAGACATGGTTTCACTTCTCCTGGATAGAGAGCTGGTGATGGAATTGTCAGATGTATGCTTGATTTTTAAAATAGGTGCACTACTTTCCCAACTAACTGGCCTACCATTTTAAGGGCCACCAGTAGTAGACAGAGGTATTGTTTCTCCATGTCCTCTCCAATACTTAATGGTGGGGTTCAACATTTTTTTTTTTTTGGTATTTTTAAATTTTATTTCATTACATACACACACATATATGTATATATATACATATGCATATTCCACCATCTTATCTCCATTGAACCATAAACTTAGTCTCCTGTGCCCATCCCTCCCCTGCTTTTAACCCCCTCCTCTTTTCTTGCTCTATGCTTTATTCAGCTCTGTTGACAGCTTTAAACTTTTTAAATTTTACTTTTCCTTTTGTTTGTTTCCTCTATATTCCACATATAGGTGAGATCATCCCATATTTCTCTTTTTCTTTCTGGGGGTTTCAACATTTTTTATTGGGTTTGTCTCATTGAGATAAGAGAGAGTACAGGCTTTGCATATGTTTTTTTCCCAGTGTGGCTTTTTAGCTCTATAACATGTCAGGCTGTAGTTTTCTGCCAGATGACCTGTGAGAAGGCCACCAGCATATTACTGATGCCTTCTCTGCGTGGAGGTTAGTGTTCTCACCCTCACCCTGACTCTGTGAGGAGCAGATGAGGAAACCAGGGTGAAGAGCGGCTGATTTAGCAAGACTGTGTGACCAGAAGGGCAGACCTGGGCCCAGAGCCCAGCCAGCCGGTAGTGCTGGACACACAGGGGCTGTGCTAGGACAGGAACAGCATCCTCATTCTGGGCCAATGATCCTGGGAGGTCAGTTTGTCAGGCGCCAAAGTGGTCACAACTTCCCCCACCTTGCTGCCACACTATGACCAATTATACTACTATTCTAAAACCTAAGAGTTCATACGGGAAGCACAGAGGAAGGTTTCCCTTCGTGCCTGAGGATCTGGCTTTGGCATCCAGGTTTGTCCTTCTACACGGCTCCTGAGATGGATGGTGGATTCTTCACAGAGCACTAACTTGCCATAGTGTCCATCCCCCCTCATGGAGCAGAGCAGTCCACAAGAGTCTAAAAATAGACACTGTCTTTAAAGAGTCCCGCTAATTGACATAACAACATTATCTTCTCAGAATCAAATATTCAAAGCACCCACTGGCTTAGTAGATGGCAAAGCAACTCCTAAGTCAATAATTTTATCTACGTCCTTGTTCAGAGTTAAAACCCTCTTATTATTTTCTTAATGAAATTGCTTTTTAAGACAGTTTAATCAAGAGTTGTTTTTCCTGAAACATGGAAATATTGTCCATTTTCTAAAATGTTAGAAAGCTCGAATATTTAAGCAGTTCAAAAACAAGTAAAGGAAATGCTGATGGTCACAGCCATGATCTCCTGATCATGCCCATTGCAGGTGCCACCTGAGCCACCTACAGGCACCTTACCCTTCGTGGGCCTCTGACCTGATCCTTCATGGGCCTCTGAGGAGCACACAGCACCCCATCAGAGGGAGCCAGGGGCACAGTCCACCACAGGAAGTGGCAGAACTGACCTATGAATGCAGATTCCAAAGTTATTGCAGAATTATTTTTTGCTCATAAAATCAAACTTCCTTCCAGAGAAAAAAGAAAAACTCAAGGATCAGCAAAAGGAAAAACTCAACATGTGGATCAGTAATACATATATCTTTTTTGTGAACATACTCTTCCAAGCACATAAACATGAAGAAATACTCAAGGAGAAAATCAAGGAAGAGAGGTTACGTAATGCAGAACTGGCCCAACAGAGGAAAATCGAAGATGATGAACTGGAAGAAAGGTAGCATGAAAAATACATTCCTTCTCCCACCAGAAGCTCTTGCATTTTCTTTCCTGTTTCTGTAGCTGCCAGAGCTGCAAGACCAAAAGCTTTCACTTAAAACATAAGTATTCCACCTCCTAAGGGTGGCCTGTCGTCCTGGGGCATGGGGGACCTTCAGAACCTGACCTGGGGGCCATGTTATTCCCACCTGCCTAGTGAAGGCTGATGATGTCTGTGTCCTGAAGCTCACAGCAAGAGGCCAGAGAGCAAGTCTGCCCGGGTTCAAGTCCCACCCCAGCACATAACACTTGGGTGACCCTGAGCAAGGCTCGCCACTGAGCACCTCAGGGTGTAGACACCACGTCACAGATGCATAGGGAAGCGTCCAGAACAATGCTGAGGACAGAGGGCACCTCCAGTACATGCTGCACATTTACCTTTCTAGAACTGCTGTCAAAGCTCAGGTCTGTGCAGACAGGTCAGCCTGGAGCGTGGACACCTGTTCTTTGTAAAGTGTATCGCAAGCTTATTGGTCCATTAAAGAAGCATTAAACTATACTCCGGGAGAGAGGGTATTTTGAAGGCCAATAACTAATTGCTAGATTGCTACAGAGAAGAGTTCACCATTCTTTTGGATACACGAAAATTGTTTTGGACTGTCTAGATATGGCACTTTTTAATTTCAGGCAAAGTGATGGCAATTTATAGTGTTTTGTTTTTTACCAAAACTGTTGAAAACCAAGTAGCTTTGACCACAGATTGAATCAAAACTGGTTTTGAAATATCAAAAATAAATACTTTCCTGTGTTTATCTTTTGTGTTAGGCTGAATAGCCTGAGGGAAGAAGAGGCTAGAAAACAAGACTGTGAGGCTGACATCACCGTGTTCAAGGAGCCAGTGGATATCCTGTCTTCAAGTTTCACACTGAGCCCTGCCATAGAGGACATGGGGGTGTCTCAATCCAGCAAATCTGTCACAAGTAAGAAAAAGAAAAAGTAGAGGCTATTGGGCCTGTCAGTGAGCCACAGGGAACAGGCTGATGTCAAAGGTTAGAACTAGAACAACTTTCCTAATCAATAAAATTGTTTTTATTTTACTTTTTTTTTGAGACTAGGTCTCACTATTTTTGCCCGTGGAACCACAGGCTCTCGTTGCGCGGGGTACCACAGACTCAAGCAATCCCCAGCCTCAGCTTCCCAGGTAGCTGGGATTACAGGTGCGCGTAAACACACCCAGCTATGTTTTTGGAACTCGGTCTCACTATGGGCCCCGGGCAGGACTCGAACCGCGATCCCTAGCCCCGGCTGCTTCATAGGCTGAAGCTTACAGGCACGAGCCACCGTGCCCAGCCTTCATTTTGCTTTTTAGTGTGTTTGAAATACCACCGCTTGGGCTCACGGCTTTCAGGGCTCTTAAAATGGTGGGCTCACTGTCATGCTTGCATTCTGAAAACTGAGCTCCACATGAAAATGAATGTGCATGCTAAATGTGTCTGATAAGTATGTGCTTAGAGAGTAATTCAAATACAGTATTGGTGGCTAAGTACTGAAGCTGGTAATACCAACTATGACAGGGGGCATAGGTATAGACTCCTTCCCTGGGTCCAAACACCGGCTCTGCCCTGGTCCCACCATCTCTGGTAACCACAGTCCCGCTGTCTGTATCTGCTCTGGTTCCTTCTTTGGGTTTCCCAAGAGCCCCATGGCAGAAGTTCTGGGCAGTGGCTGGAATGGGGAGCAGGAATGCTGTCGGTGGGTAAATGAAGACTTAACCTCTGTTGGAAAACATGACTGCTAATGGTTTGTGTTAAATTTAAGAGCAACCACCAAAAGCATAAATACATAATGTTTAGTATCCAAACTAAGCAGGATAAAAGTTATCATCCAGCATAAATTTAGGAAGAAGGAAAACAAAGAATGGAAAGAGAAAGCACAGAAGATGGTGGGGAAAATGCAAATACACTAGAAATCACCACATAGTGCCTTACCCTTCACACCAAAACCCCAGAAGTTAGACTGGATTAAAAAAAAAAAAACAAAAATAAGAACAAACAAACCCAAATTCACCTCAAAGCAAACATTTGTATAACACAGAAAGAAAAGATCAACCACCAGGAAGTGACATTACTCCTATGTATCTTACATGCTAGCCCTAAGAAAGCAGACAGAATTACTGAGAAGAAAACTACAATTATGAAGGAAGAAAAAGATCAGGAAAACAAACCACTGAGTAAGGATATAATTTAAGCAATGAAACTAAGAAGTTTGATGCATAGTTAGAAACTAGAATAAACTCACAACAGACTACATTTTAGGTAGTGCAGCAATTCCAAGTGATATCTTGGCCCACAATCTAACAAGCCATGAATGCTTTGTGCACACACGCGTGCACACACAATCTGTTATGGCAGGAGTTTTCAGTAATTTATGAGGTAAGAGAAAAGTCATCGTGAAAAATTATGGATTAGGCTCTGTGAGACTGAATAACGGAGAAATCCAAATTGATGAAGGGTCATCAACTCCTCCCTAACTTAGCAGGTTCAAGCTGGTTAGGTGGCGAGAGCCACCTATTTGAGAGAGCAAGGTCCCCTCTCATGCAGCTTTATCAGCATGCTACTATAGAAGGCATAGCTCATGAATGAAGTCAATAAAAATACAAAAATTAGGGAAAAAAAAGTTGCTCTGGGCACAACTGAAATGGTGAAATAGGTAGAAAATCCCGAAGAGCCAATCCCAATAGCCAAGTCCTCAGAATATAAAACATCTTATAAATGGGTTGGCTCACGCAGCAGGATGGATTCTAGAGAAGAGTGTTCTATTGGAAGGAACTGGCTCCTGTGTTCTGCAGAGGGACTCAGCCAGCTGAGACCCAGGAGAGCCGATGGTGCGCTTCCATTTTGAGAACCAGTCGGCTCGAGACCCATGGAGACATGTGGGTTCTTAAACATTTTCAGTTTTCCGGGGGGTGGGGAGGAGCTGATATCCCACTGGTGAGAGTGAGGAATTCTCTCTTTGAGAAGGAGGGTCAACCATTGCATACGTTCAAGACCTTCAGCCTGAGACCCAACCTGAGGGACCCAACCTCAGCCTACCAATTGCAAAGTTAAACTGGATCCTAAACAGGAAAAGGTTGCACCAATTTCCTGGCCACCCTGACACTCAGTCCGGTTGACACGTAACAGGAACCATCTCAACCAAAGGGACAATCATCAATACTTCATCTCTCTGCCCGTTGGTCACAATGACCAGTTGAACCACATGAAAACCCGCCCTGAGCGCTGGTGATTTTGCCGCCCACCTGATACCAATGAAGGCTGGGCTTGAAAGAGAGCATCCTTCCAAGGCATCCCCCCAATGAACAGTGTAAATGGCGTAAACCTTCCATTGCCAGCTCCTGAGCTCAGTTGTGAATGTTCTTTGCCCAGGGGGGCCCTATTTCAAGAAAGAACCCCAAAGCCAAAATGGGGGCCAAGGAAGTCCTCACTTGATAGAGCCACAAAGGTCAAGGTAGAATCCTGGAACTTCCAAGGTGGCCCCACTGTATGAAACCCCCTAACGAAAATGAGGTCCTGAAACGTGTTTGAAGCATCGACCATATGGTGAATCCCAAAAGCCAAAGTGGGTTCTCCACTTTCCCTATGAGGTCCCCTATTTTCACAAATGCTTCCCCAGTGAACCCCAAGTCGTGTTTCCCCACTATTCTCATGAGCACCCCAGTATTGCCATGAACTCACCACTGGCCAAAGTGGGGCCTCCTGCCCTGCCTGTGGAGGGCCCCTTTAGAGCTAGTGGTACCAGTCTTTCTAGACCACACCTGGCCACTTGTCAGCCAAACTCTGGGATGTCCTGTCACCGAACAGGCTTCGTCTCCATGGTGCAGACACTGCTGCTGAGCTGCCACTGCCGTGCTGGTCTATGTGACAAATGCCCGTGTTCGGTGCTTACAGTGTCGGGCGCTTTCAGTTCTGTGTGTCATATGTGGCCATACAGTCATGGTGGTACTCAGCGTAGAAACCAAGTCCAGCAACTGCTGCAGGAGAACGCCTCACAGCTGCCCACTGCAAGTCTTGTGACTGAAGGAGCCCTCGGAGACCCTTTCACTGCGAGCACATTCCCAAGGCCCAGCCGGGGACCCACTGGCCAGTGTGCTCCACACACAAGCAACTGGAGAGAGACTCGATGCAAAGCCAGAATTTTAAAAACTTTAACAATTTATTAGTCTTATTTTCCAGTAAAATATTCACATAATGTCAAAAGAATGGAATGATGGAGCTGGAGCTGACTACCTTTAATCAAGTCCACATAAATATTTAAAATCTAAAAACCTCAGGACATCATCGGACTGAGTAGAAATTTGATTCTTCGGAGCAAGTATTGCTTTACTATTGTCATTAATCCAGTCAATAATATGACCAATAACCTGCGTGGTAAACAAAACGCCTGCTGATTTGTTTTTTAAAAGGTATTTCGGTGAGCCATTTTCAGTCAATCCAAGAAGAATATGTTGTTGAACTGCGTTGCACAAAGTTTCTTTACCTCTTCTGCAGAAAGAACAAAAAACAGCAATGAGGATTACGGTTCCTGCTTAGAAGCTTGTACGCTATCGATTAGTACCTAAAATTCTTCTGGACTAAAGCTGGGCATACAAACTGCATTACTTCTGACCACTCTCAGAAGTCTAGACAAAAATGTCAATCAAGTGAGGGGGATGGACACAGTGAAATTTAATAGAGCGAAGCCCTCCTTCTCGGGGCCTGACTGAGCTCCTGCCAGGCACCCAAGGTGCCCAAACACCCATGGGCATGGGATTAGGAGGGCAGCTTCTGAAATCTTGAGAAAGCTGATGTGACAACACAAACCCCACCTACAGCCTAGACCTGTCGATCACATGTTCCGCAGAGGCACCACCAGCTTAGCTGCTCAGCGTACACTAATGTTTCCAACACCCACAACTACCAATTCAAGCATCACGATAAAGAGAAAAGTCCGCGTGTCTCAGAAGACACAAGCAGCAGAAGGAAATCTCATGGTAACTGTTCTCAGCGCTGCACTCGGTGACTGGTCTTAGGCAGAGCAGCATGGGGGCCCGAGTGGGTAGGGGCGGCACACAGCTTCAGAGCTCCAGGATCGGGCAGGGCAGGAGAGGGGCTCACACCAGGCGGAGGACCAGACCAGATGCTCTGGCTGGACAGTGGGAGGAAAATGCCACCTCCTTTTCTGCTCACCAACACAGATGGCCGCAAACTGCCACGGGAGCCTGCAGCAATGTGTGTTTTTAATCACCCAGGCCAAAAATGGCTGTGTTTGTACATAGTACATGGAGCTAGACAATGTCTTTCCTTATAGTGTTATAGCAATTTTTCTTTGGGCCACTGTCAGGTATCTCAGGGTACAGGAAAGTGACATACCTTTCCAAGGAACTTGAAAAATAGTATATATTTCAGAAAACGTTATAAAAAGACCCCAAACACAAAATGGATTAAGCAACAGAGGTCTCTTTAAAATCCTAACAATCATGAGTTGTTCTACTTAGCATGTTTCTTAGTACAATGAAGAGTTTTAAAGTATCAGTAGCATTAAAATTCTGCTCAAGTACCAAATCATATTTACCATTCACTTCAATCAGGTTTGCATTTTTTTGATTCAAAATAACGTACAGTTCCCGCTGATCAGACTTTTTCCCAACGACCCAGTAATCACTCATCGCTTTCACGATGATCTCTTCATCTTCGTCCACTCTGCAAGACAAGAAACAGGAAGTCTGTTATCTGAAAAGCTCAGGGTCATGTTCAGCTACTCTGGGCTCAGTGATCTGCCGGGACGTGTTGCCTGGGAAGGTGGGCAAGCGTCAGCTCCCTTGAAGAGGCTCGGGGTCACCTGGTCTTGGAAGAGGAGTCCCTGAGTGTCTCTCCCCTTAATAAAGAAGGGACACCTCCCTTGAGAAGTCATTAGAATTACCTTGTAAAATCACTATTGATGTCCCCCAGAATCTTCATTAAGTCCGGATGAACTGATGTAAGGGACACACTGGGCGTTTTCCTCATGTGAATTGTACTTTTCTCTGCTAAATTCATATGGTTGAAGTAGATAAACTTAAACTGGGGTTCTTTTTCAGACCTGCAAAATAAGTCATTAAGATGATAATATTCTGAAAGACTAATTATTCACACTATACAACTGCATTGTTAAAACTTCAAATCTGGGGGCTAAGGCTTTACTTTCAGTGACAGAGCCTTTAAGGCAGGAATCTGTGAGGAAGGAACAGGCTCCTCATTTGATACCCATGAGGTGTTTGATATGATGGAATTTTCCAGAGAGCTTAAATGTATTTTAAAAATCAAAAATATTTAAAACATTTTGTGAGGATTTTCTCAGTAACTTTTAAAATTCCATTTTTATCAAGGTAACAGCATTTGTCTATAACACTGTACACACCTCTTCAGATGTATGTTACAATGTGATGTCCACCACCAAAGCACTACAATCCTTTGCCATAGTCCACTGGGCCCCATCCCCTCTACTGGACCCTTGCCCTGCTCAGTCCTGCAGTTAAGATTTCAAAAATGTGTTTAGGTTTGGTTTCGGACACTTTTGCATGCTTCTCCTGACTCACTTCAGTTAGCATAATCCTTTCCAGTTTCAAAAAGGACAGTGTTTTCTCCCTCCCTGCCCCCCTTTTTTTGCCCAGAATTGTCTCAAACCCACAGACTAAAGTGATCCCTAGCCTCAGCCTCCCAGGTAGCTGGGATTACAGGCACATGCCACCACACCAGGCTATTTTTTTAGAGGCATAGGTCTTGCTACGTTGCCTGGGGTAGTCTTGAAACCGCGGATTCAAGTGATCCCTAGCCTCAACCTCCCAGGTAGCTGGGATTACAGGCATGTGCCACCACACCTAGCCAGGACAGTGTTTTCTAAATAGTAGTCACTTGATTATGGGCAGTTTTATGGTCAAAAACTGAAACACAGCACTGACACCATGTAAGCCTGACACTTTCACTTCTCGAGCTTCTTAGAAATTGAGCAGCTGCTGTAGCATCAACAATCCATACACATGGACCTAATCACAGCCCGCCTGCAGCCTGGTGGTGCCTGGTACTTCCACACGAGCATGGAAAACTACAAAGTTACACAGCATAAATTCACAGCATTTTAGTAACTTCTCAAACACATGGGACACCTGTATTAATTGGGCTTTTATTTGCCAGGTGCTTTCTTTCTACTCCATTCACAGTAATTCCACTTTACACTAAAGATAGAGGGTAGTTCAAGGACCCTGTAGTGTTCTTAGAATCAAAAGTGAGCTTAACCTGCATCTCCTGATATGGACTTAGAGTCCTTAAAGTCCTGAGACTCAGGACTAAGGCTCTTAGGGCTTACACCATAGCCAGCTTGTACACTTGTGCAGGAAAGGGAAAGAGATTGCCAGTATGCACAGAATAAACTCTCATGGCCACTGCCGCCAGCATGAAGTCTGCAACTGGGCGGGTCCAGCTGGGCTATTAAGTGGACTCCTGAGGCTGAGCCCACAGGCAGAGCCAGCACACCTAGCCTCGTGTGTTCACGTCCAATCAAGGGAGCACTAGGGGAACATATAAATGGAAGACCTGCCCCCACTATCTTCCAGAGGCAGGAAGCTCAAGACAGTCCTTGCAAGCTATTCAGACAGGAATGAACAGCATACTGCTGCTCTGTGAGTTCAGAGGAAACAGGAATGCTAACACAGTTCACCTTCTTAAGTAAAAACCATCCCTACTCTCCCAAGACTAGCTAAATGCTTGGACATAAACACAAAGCAAAGTACAAACCCAGATACTCTTTTGTTGATGTTAAACTGCTCACAGATGTCAGATGCCAGCACCGTGAGCTGCGGCCCAACAATGCTGTCCAGTCTTCGGCAAAAATCCAACGTAGGTTTTATAGAAGCTAAAAAGCAATTTGAAGAATGCCACTGAGTGTTCTAATATGTTAGAAAGGTCACTGAAAAGGTCACTATTCACTTTACCATCCTAACAGTATTCAGAATGAAACTGTACTGAGCTGGGAAAAAGGCCCCATCTTCTGTCTCTCCAAACAGAAGAGAAACAGAAGAGTCAAATTTGTCATATTTAAGGTGAAAAAGAGTCAAAGTCCTGGCTCACTATGAATACTGACATCAGGCTGTGTGTGTGTGGGGAGCCACCAATTTACCCACCCCATGCACACCTGTGAAGGGCAGATATTTCTCTTTAATAAGTGCTACAAAGCACTCATGGGCCAGATGCTGTTTTGTGCTTTAGAAATACCATCTCAGCAAGTCCTCAAAGCATTACAGATACTCCCATTAGTTCAATGGGGGAGGCACAGAAAGGTTCCCAGTCCTACTGCCAACAAGCAAGAAAGTTTGGAAACAGTGGCTTATGGTGGGAAACGGTGTTTCCCAAAGTAGTTGACAACAGCATAATCATCATTCAGGAATAGAACAAAACAAACTGTATGGAGAGAAGGTTATCTCATAACGATGAAGTCAGATAAAGGTACCTACCGTCAATCATAAAGCACACGGCTGCACTCATGGCCTGGGAGGAGAAAACCACCAAACATTACAAAACAGTACCAAGAAAAGACTTCTGTAACGTACTGTAGTGCATGACTCTGGCGCTGAACCACTGAACTTATAAAGACATTCTGCACAAACTGGAGAATACGGATGTAGACTAGACCTTAGCTATTGAGGAAATACTATTTTGCAGTTAACCTTGTTATAATAGTATGGTGGTGACTTTAATAAAAGATGCCCTTGTTAGTGATGCAAATTGAAGTATTTATATGTGAAGTGACATGATGGCTTAAAATGATCCAGCAAAAAAACCAAAACAAAATACACAGAGATGTCAATTGAGAGATGAGCCTTTCGTCAGCTAGCTAAACTGCATGAAGGGGAGCCGGGGAGTCGACATTCTAGCCTCGAGTTTTGTGTATGTTTGACAGTTTCCATTAACACAAGTTAAACCACAAATTAATGTCCCTTGTCTAAGTTATGACATCAGCAAATAACAGCGACCTGTGGCAAACAGGAAATCGAAGGTCACCAAAAACTTGTCAGGGCCACCAGCAGCATGGCTGAAGGTCAAGAACCTACAGGCTTGGGCCGAAGCAGCAGTGCTGTCCTCTCCGGGCCTGTGTCCACGGGCACCTCTCACCCACTGGAAGACATGGCTCCATGCTGTCACTTTGGGGCACTGGACTGACTTCCTGCTCCCGCCAGGATGGATGTGACCCCTTGTTTGCCCTCTTCTTCCTCGCTATCCCAAGTTCCTCCACTGGGTGCCTCACAGCTGCAGGGGGCCCGTCTGTTACACACCAATCACGGGCAGCGGCTCTGGAACAGCTACTTTTGAAGAGGGCACTTATCTGCCCACGAATCCCTACCCTTGCCCCACGTCCACCTGCTGCCTCTGTCAACTACTAACTTTTTATACAAAGTGACCCACAGTGACACTACTCTGTAACTAAACAATTGTTACTTGCCTGTAAATGATGGCAAATGTGAAGGTTCACTGGCCAGTCTGAATCGAAGTGTTTTTTTTTTTGTGTGTGTGTGAAGTAACTGAGGCCTGGAACGGCCTCTTCCCTGGGCTGACTTAAATCTGTGCTCTGCTGCTGCAATAAACTATGCCTGTACCAGCTTCTCTATGTTTTGTGAGTGAACTGTGGGCCTCAGGAGTGGTGCTGACGCCCCTACTCTGTAGCTGGAAAACAAAATCGCTCCTTTAAGTGGGTGAATTATATCTCAATAAAGCGGTTTTTTAAAAGCAAAGAGAACTTAACCTGAGCACTACGCCAAGATCACATGCCCACTCTTAGCACATTATCTTAACTACCGGCTGACTCTAAAAAAGGAAATCCAACAGTGTGCCAGGCTCGTATTTCCTTCAACAGAGTTCACAGTCATTACCCTTGAGTCAGTCACAGTGTGATTTTAGTTACTGGAAATGGGCTTGTCCCTGCTCCAATAACTGCTCTCAATTATGTCTCATTTGAGTCTGGTTCATTCTCAGTCCAAAACTTTTTATACTGTCCCTGGAATTCTCCCCTCCCTTTGCTGTTCTTTATCCTATCACACACTTAATTGAGTCTCTTTATCACACTATTTCATGGCTGGAACATCTTTACTCCAGAGGCCTATCATTAGAACAGAGCCCCTCCCTCCGTACCATCACTCAGGCACTTGCGGCTTGTCTAAAAGACATGGAGAGCTCTGTTATGCCATGTCACAGGGAACACTGTGTTAGATTCCAGGGTGTTCTCCTCCTTGGTTTCCTTACTTGCTCTACTGAGGTTACAACTTTATGCAGCATCTGAAGGAGACCTTGGAAACTTTCTGCGATCTTTTATGTTTAATGTCATTTTCTTTGCCTCACTTGTGATGTGACAAGGAACTCTACGCTGAAATCTGCTCAGAAAATCGGAAGGTCTTCTCTTCTGTCACCTAACATGTAGAGCTGGTATGAAAACTGCAAGTGCCAGTTTTGTTTTTGTTCTTTCACAGGTGACTTGATTTGCCTCTGGAAACTCTTAGAACTATTTCTTTGTAATTCTGAAATTGCTCATTGTGGTAGTCTTTATATTTACTGTGCTAGATATCCAGTGCACCCTTTCAATCTGGAAAATGTGTTCCTTTTCAGCTAGACATTGTCATTTTATTCATTTCATTTCCTCTATTTTCTGATCATCAGAGGTTGAAATTCCTGAACTCTCATCTTTCCTCCTGTACTACGATCTCTTGACATTTTCTTACATGCTGGGACAGGAAATTGTCTTGAACCCTTCTAATGAATTTTTTATATCTTATTCGCAGGAGAGGACTGTGGGGGCTACCGCCTAATGGATACAGAATTTCTGTGAAGGAAAGTTTTGAAACTAGGCAGTGGTATTGATTGTACCACATTGTGAATGTACTTATTGCCACTGATACAGAACTGAAATGGTAAATTTAAATGTTATATGTATTAGGACCAGGCATAGTGGTGAGCCCCTTTAATTTCAGCCTCGGGAGGCCGAGGCTAGGAATCGCTTGAGTCTGTGGGTTTGAGATGACCCCGGGCAACATAGCGAGACCTAGTTTCAAAAAAATAGCCAGGCATGGTGGCGCGTGCCTATAATCCTAGCTACCTGAGAGGCTGAGGCTGGGGACTGCTTGAGTCCGTGGAATTGGGACTATCCCAGGTAACATAGCGAGACCTGGTCTCAAAAAAAAAGTTATATATATTTTTACAACAAAAAAAATTTTAAAAATTATATTTTCAATTAACCAAAGTTAATATGAACTTGACTTTTTTTTTACATCATCTTCTTTCAATTTTATCAACATAGCTTCTCTAATCTTTGTGGACACTAATTTGTAAGAGTTCTTTTCAGTTCAGAATCATTTTTGTCTCTCTCAAGACCAGCAGTTTTGTTTTCCTGATAGTACTTAAGAGTCAGAGGCTGGTGGGGGAAAGAGGCTTTACCTGAGTGCAGGAGCAGCAGCCACACGGGCAGGCAGAGCAAGCAGGGCCTGATTCTCCACCACTGACCCACACTGGTCACTCCACATCTCTCCACAGTGTTTGTTTTTAAAAGAACCTTACTGTGGGCCTGTTGTAAGGATGGGGAGAGGGCAGGCTGTTTGTTTTTTTTTTTTTTCCAAGCCTACTTCCTATCCTCTACATCTCAGATGACTGCCCTTGAGATGGGAGTCTCTGGCTTCTGCTCGGTGTATGCTCTGCGCCATATTCTAGGCTGGGGCTTCCTCCACTCTGCTCTGTCAGGCATCACTCTTCCAGCTCCTTTCTATCTTCTAGGAAGTGACAGAATTCCCCCCTCCTCCTCTTTCTTGTGCTCCTGTGGCACCACTGTTTAACCTTTATGAACTATGACTCAAAACATAAGTCTAACAATTATACTGTCAAGTAGTAAAGAAGATAAATATATATGCTGCCTTCTTTTTTGAACAAAATAATACCTGTAAAGAACCTAATATAAACATAAACCCTTACAAGATACTATTCTGACAGAAATAAGACTCTGATGATAGAACTTTAAAATCAGAGAGAAAGAATTCAATGAATCACAGGCAGGCCCACATCCAGATGCAACCAGGAATAACACTAACCTTTGATAGCCTCTGATTTGTGAGCATATGGGACTTAAAATGTTTGTGACTCACAGCCTTATAGTCATTCTGTCATTAATAACAAAGCTTTAAAAGGAGCTGAAAATAAAATCACTTTCTAGAAGAGCACCCATTGTGAGGTTTTTTGTTTTTTGGGTTTTTTTTTGAGACCAGATCTCATTTTTTTTTTTTTTTTGAAGACTAAGTCTCACTATTTTTGCCCATGGAACCACAGGTTCACGTTGCCTGGAGTACCATGGACTCAAGCAATACCCAGCCTCAGTTTCCCAGGTAGCTGGGATTACAGGCTCGTGCCATCACACCCAGCTGTTTTTTTGGAACTAGGTTTCGCTATGTTGCCCCGAGAAGGACTGGAACCGCGATCCCTGGTCCCTGTTGAGGTTTCCTAGGCTGCTGCTTACAGGCATGTGCCACCATGCTCAGCCTCCATTGTGAGTTTTACAACAATTAGAACTTGCAATATCTGTCCCAAGAAACATTTCAAAAGTTTGCATAATACAGTCATGTGCACATCCAAGAAAGATTTACTTTAGTATTAATCTGGAGTACTGGAGGTTGAGGTTGTTACCTTATAAACAATTAAATGGAGTGCTTCATAACTGTCATCCGTGTTGACAAAAATTCTGGGGAATCTGCATTTGGCTTCTGGATCATTAAGGTTTAACGGTCCAGTAAGAAATCTGGAAAGCAAGCAAAGAGGTGACTCAGTTCAGTTAGCAGATATAGACACAGAAGACATTTTCACTTAATATATATCCACTTTTTTGAAGTCAGACACTATTTTAGAAATCAAAATATGAGTTTTAGTTCACTGGAAACGAGAATTTCCAATAAAACAGCATAAAGATAATTGATTTTATCTTACAAAAAATAATAATAAAATTCAATATTGTATATCAAAGAATAGAATCCTACCTTCCATAGTGTTGGAGATTTCCTGGCATTTCTGCTCTTATTTCTGCCCTTCCTGCCAACTGTAAACAAATATTACAGTTTAATGTTGAGAAATGACTTTTAAGATTTTCTACTTTCAAAGTCTGGAAAAACAGCATGCATATCTACTATTTGGTTCCATGCCATTTTTCTGTTCCAATGTGGTAAGGAGAACCTTATCCCAAAAAAAGAAGGGAAATACAGAAGCACATAAAGAAGTAACTGATTTTAACCAGGACATATCCTAATCACTGTATCCTAAACTCCATATATTAATTGATTTAGTTGCCTTTGTTGGAACTAAAATCTCCCACATGGTTAATACATACAAAGCAATGATATAAAGAATTTAATTTCATCTCCTGGCATCCCTTTAAGAAATGCACTCTAGAGTTTGATTTTCCAGATGTGGAGAATGAAGTTTGGAGACGGTCACAATACACACAGCTCCTAAGCGGCAGATGTAGGAACCAAACCCAAATCTGATGTCAAGGGCCTGTCTTAAGACTCATGGATTTAAATTTGTAGCTCATTCCTTGCTTCAGCTGCTGAAAACATTCTCTTTCAACATGCAAAGGAAATGGAAAGAAAAAGCCAAAATCCAATAGTCATGTTAGCTAAAATTTGTTTTAAAAATTCTTAACATTCTTCTAGTCTATATAAAACTCTGCATGTAACCACAAGACAGACTGAAAAACTTAGTAAATCCAGCAGTAAAAATGCACACCTGTGCAGTCTACACTGGGAGAGATGGCCTCATATGTCCACATTCCTGCTGCCATTCCTATTCAATGCGCCCAGCTCTTAAGGTAGAAGAAGCACAGGTTTCTGTGGTGACGCTGGCACCATACCACGGACAGCTCCTGCAGTGATGCTGGGAGGGGTCACCTTAAGCTGGTGCCTGGCATCCAGCCAACACTGAGATCAAGTCCTCAGTGCCCCTTATAGCTGGGTGACCCTGGGTGAATAACAAGCCCCTTAAGCCTGGGTGTCCTATCTGGAAGATGGAGATAAGGCAGCCAGCTCGTAGGGCTGCTTTCAGGAGGTCATGAGACAATGCCTGTTCACTGGGCATTTAGGACAGTGTCTAGCATGCAATCCATAGTCCAGAAATGCTAGTCATTGTTGTTTCTGTTGTTTCAAGTCAAGGTCTTAAAAAACAGAGACAGAGGAAGGGAGACGGAGAAAGCGTACACTTGCACCTGAGCCAAAATAATTTTACGGGTAGTGAATAATTTTCACTTCCAACTCAGTGAAAGCTAAGGGGGTACTCTGGAGAGAACAAAGAGGTATTTACAGTTCTCTGCAGAAAAAGTGGGAAATTAAGTATCAGAGTGGAAAGCCAGGCATACAATATAATATTTACTCAAAATTAGATATTTGTTAATGAAAACACTACATACAAAATCAAACCATTGTTTTCTGAGATCCCTGGCACTTTCGAAGTTCCCAGAACCCTACCTAAAAACCCCATTTTTTGGTTATTTAATGAAGTTCATCCTCAAAACATTCGTTTGCTACTGCAAGTGAACACACCAAAATGAAGGCCTAACAGTGTATGCTAAACGATATACAAATATGAAATATTACAACTGTAATGTAAACCATAAATTAGAACTGTGCAGCCCTTTATCCTCTTCCTCACCCCAAGCTGGGTATGGCTGTCCATGCACATACACAGACACAATCACACTGGAGAGAATGAGTTAGGACCCGGTCATACCTCAGGTTCGATATGCCTTGGAAACAGGGATGTGGTGAGGTATTTGTACAAAATTCTCATGTCATCTTGTTCTAATCCACTCCTGAAACATCAGAAAAGGACTGTTAAGTGCTGGGATTAGTCTTCTGTCTTTCTACTGTTCTGAGACAGAGATTTTTCCTTTTACATTAGGAAGCCCTTTCCCTGACTGGGTGGTTCGAGAAGGGAATGAACTAAACTCACGTTGGGCACCAGAACTGTGTCCGGCCTGCTGGAAGTTGCTAGGCAGTGTGGTGTTTCACACGTCATTTTACACAGTAAGTCACAGCAGGTTTGATTATCTGGGAGAATGAGCTCCATGTGGGGATCTTTAGAACATTAAGAAACAATGCTCCATTTCAGGCAGCAGGTATCTGTATTCTGCCACACGCTTCTGACTGGTATCTCAGAAATCTGGTAAGTTATCTATGAGAGCTGATCCCACTATGTTTTAGAAGTGCATGTGGATTTCAGTTCTCTGGGTTTCAGGCAATGCAGAGGAAAAGAAAGAAACTTCAGGTAAACCCTTTCATCTTGAAATGTGGCAAGAATAAGACGTGTGTAGAAAAAAAGTGCAGAGAAATTAGCAGGCATTAGATTGCACTGGCAACTGGCTTTTAAGTGAGGATGTAAATAGATGATGAGTCTGTATCAGGGTTTTTTTCTAATGAAGATAATAAAAAAAAATCATGTGAGGAAATGTGACTTTATATGAACCTAGCCTCTACTTTACATACCAGACACTTGTTCTTCTCTCTCTCAGTGAAGTCTCACATTAGTCTACCCTAGCTTGGCAAATAAACACGCTCACTTCCCCAGACTTCTGTGATTTTGCTTCATCTTTGCCTCTTCCTACACAGTTCTCTACTTTTAAGGCTCACTTCTTATGGGAAGAGAAAGAGAAAAACAAAGACAGTGTTCTGCGTATTATTTTTCCTTTAGGATATAAATAAGTACAGGGGAGGAGGGGCTGGTGTGTAGAACACAGCACACAACAAGCAGTGTTCTAGGTCCTCTCTTGCAGAGTTACCTTTCCAACAGAGCAACTACTGGCCTGCCTGGAACACTTGGGATATTGCTAGTTGAAATGAGTGTAAAATTAAGTGGATTTTAAAGATTTTTCACAAAAAAGAACAGTTTTTTAATAAAGTTTAAAATGTTATTACTACTAAAATGACATTTTACATATATTTAGCTAAAAATATCAATCTCATCTGTTTATTTTAATGTGACTATGAAAAACTGGAAGTTATCTATGTGGTTTGCATTATATTCTTATTGTGAAGTGCTATTCTAGATCAGAAGATACTGAGTAGGAAAAACCCTCTAAAAGGAAATGGACAATATTTATTGACTGCTTACTATGTACAATGTGCTTAGGATTTTGTGTTTATTTCACTTAAGGCTTAATGAAAAGCATTAAAGACTCTGGCATTGGTTTTCTGGGTGAAAGATTAAAAAAGAAAAAAAAAAGAAAAAAAATAGTAAGTTATAGCCAATTACTCAGAGCATAATGCACCTACTTCGCCCATGAGATGCCTGCCTAGAGACACCCCTAGCTATAAGATTGCCAAAGGTACGTCACTCCCAGGGTACCAAAGGTAGGTCACCTTCAGGGTACGTCTTCCCGCCACAAGGATGGCTATACTCTGTCATTTTTACCTCTCCTCTTTAGACCTGACACTGTATAATTCCTTCAACCTTTCACAGCAACATTTAAGTTCCATCATATTATTACACTGAATATCACAGAAAACAACTTGAGCAGTCAGTTAATACAGTCAGTTAATACAGCATAAAGTTGCCTCGTAAACAATTTCAATAAAAAAAGGAGATGCATTTTCATCTGGAATTCGTTTTCACAGGAGAAAACAAATTCTATATGAAAATCCATCAATTTGTTTAACAATCCTTAGAGGGTACCTACCAGATGAGTTGATCATTATAGAGAAAGGCAGTGTATTTGACTATACTCAGGCTTTCCTCCATTCTATTAATAAAAGACTGGATTTTCAAATAAGTCATTTTATCCAATGGGAAGAAGCTGATTCCACCAAAAATGTCAAGTAGGTCACACGACTGCAAATGCAACGTTTGCAAATACTGTAGGAAAAAATAAAGCATAAACCTTTCTAATGATACTCTTTGACAAATTAAAATCATTAATCTTATGTTAGACTAACATTTATGGTACAATTACATCCTGGCAAACAGCACACTGACAAGACAAATAGGTAAGTCTCAGGTAACCGTATCTGAAATCCATACCAATCTCAAAAAGTTTGAACATAACTAGCTAATGTTTACTTAGAACTGTTTCCTCTCTTTGAAGTACTCACTTCCTTATATTAGTGCTACTCAAGTCAGATTAACATCATAAGGAACATATACAACGATGGACAGACATGATCTTGTAAGAAAATCGTGAAAGGACAACAGGCGAAGCTGACAACAGAATGATGGGTAGAAGAGCGGTGAGGAGTCAGAAGACAGCACAAGAGCGGATAACCAAGGACATTAAAGTGAAGAAATAACAATGAAAATTCATACAGACAAAACATTATAGAATAGGTTGTCAAAAGTAGTTTAGTGAGAAAAACAGAAAAATTATTCCTCTAAGATAAACTAAAAATCTGACCTGAGCAGGGGTGAGATGAGCAAAATTCAATTTACAGTGAAAGAGAATCACAACTGTTTGTGAACATTCATTTATCACTTTGGGGGAAATCAACTAGTAACAAATGATGAAGTCTATGTCACAGTCAAAAACTTCTACCCGAGTCAATATAATTTATGCCTGTCTAGTGAACAGATCAATGCATAACACGGTAACTCCAATAAGAGTTATAATTTTGTTCATTAACCAATCTACCACATAGTAAGGCTGCATTTGCGTAAGTTTGCATTAACTGACACACAGAGGACAAGAATGGGTCTCCAAGGCTGTATATAAGTGGGAGGCTGCTCTGGTCCTACCCACAAGGTGAGATGAGGATTTGGGAGTGCCAGTCTACTGACCTGCCTTAGGGGCTGGTTGTACCACATATGTGTCAGGCTCTTTGCCACTTTTAATTTTGTGTTTCTTGAATAGGAAAAGCAATCCTGTCCATACATTTCTCTAACGGCCTGCTTGAACACTACAAAGGTTATAAAGAAAGTTCAAAATACTTACACGATGAAAGAATTTCTCTAATCTTTCTTTTAGGAGCTTGACACCTCCATCTTCCATGGCTTTCAGAAATGTACCATTGAAAAGCTAGTGATATAAAAGATTTTTACAAAGTCAATATCCTATCCCATTTAACAGTGTCAGTAGTTCTTTTTAGATTAATTCACCTTATTTAATCCTCCAGTTAGTTCCTTTAAATATAGAAAGTGTTCACATGAGAAAGCCCGAGTTATAAAGCATATCACACAAAAATACATTTGAGTGATGTTGCCACTGTTATGAAACCAGTGAACTGTCCTGGGCATGTTTTTTACAGTATATACGTTCCTTTAGAAAATGGGCTCTCTGTTCACTGGGGATACACTCCCAGTACAGGCCAGGAAAAACAGTTATTGGGGATACACTCCCAGTATAGGCCAGGAAGAACAGATATTGGGGATACACTCCCAGTACAGGCCAGGAACAGATATTCAATAAGTAAGTGTAGGCATAATCCTCAAAACTGTTTCAAAGGCCCCATTTTTTTCTTCCCCTAAAACAGATAGTCATCTTGCAGTCACCCCTAGAATTGAGACTTATTTTTAAATCACCTCTGTAAATAAAGGTAACTAGACTCTCAAAGAACATGATGCTTACCTTGTACATACTGTAGCATTGTTGTAACACTGAACTGTAAACCTTGTCCTACAAACACCACAAAAATACAGCACAGGTTTTAATTCAAGAGGAAAAAAGTGTGTATTTCATAGCAAAGCTACAATGACTCCTCGAAAGCAATGTAATGCTTATAGACTTGGTTCTACAATAGCTGGAATGCTGAAACTAAGGGGTGTTCAAATTTAATTATGAATCAGTAAAGCTAATTTTAGGAGGGCTTTAAACTCTAAGGGTACTGTTGAGATAGGCACATATACACTTTCATAAGACTATGCTAATGTAAACAACAGACAAAAATTTTCTACTTGTACACTGAGAAACTTCTACATACAAAGTAACCTAGTTTAAATCTGACTAAGTCACTCAATCTATTCAGTAATCTATTTTTCCCCCTAAAATGATGAATTAAGAAATGACATATTACCAACAACTCTTCCTCTTGGTATTCAACAATTGGTTTTCCGTCTTTACTCTGCTTTTCAATTATAGGATTCCGAACAACCTACAAAGTTTGATAAACTGAAATTAGACAACGAATCAACTTACATGTGCTTTTAGTTTTCCCTAAAAAAATTTGAACATGTCAAAAACACTGGAAACACAACTTTTTTAAGTCCCAAGAACAAGTATACTGAATGGATTTTGATTTTAAAATTGCAACTAACTTCAATTTTACTTTGATGTAAAGATAGAGGGCTTTCCTAAATTTCTATTCATAAAGATCACCCATAACTTTAAGGATACAGATTCAAAGAGATGTACTGTATGTAAATACCATGACCATCCAGAAATTTTCTTCTGGTTCATTGAAGAATTGTCTATTCTTCTGTGTATGTAATGATTTTGCAGGTTTTGACGGACTAAAGGTCCTAAAAAGGTTAAAAGAACATGTTGGGTGTCAACAATTCTCCAGAATAAACTGTACAAATTCATGGAGTTTCACAAAAGCACATTTAAAATCTTTACCTTGTAAACTGTACAATAGCTTCACACAACCCAACGTTTCTAATTTTTTCATTCTTTTCTACTTCATTTGGATGATAAAATAAAATTTTATTTTCCTCCTAAAGTATGAAGAAACAAACACATCAAAATAAGCACTTTCTCATCTTAGCTGTTGAAAATGTTTAGTGTCAGCCCCTCATGTCACACATGGCATAGGCAAGACCAAACAAAACCCCTTTTAGAAAGAATATCATCATTGCATAAATAACGCCCACCAGCCTAGCCTGAAAAACAGTTGTGGTTTTCACTAAGTCCCATGTCATCTGAAGTAGCACTAGGCAAAAACAAAAAACAAAAAACGCTCTGAAAACTCAACCTTTCTATTTCTTTCTTCATTCTGGCTTGTTAAAAAATCAGCACTTGTAAGAAATAAGCGTGTCCACAAGTGCACAAACCTCCCGGCAGATTAGATCTATTAGATTCACAGGCACTTGAACTGGCAGCCCTTATGATTTGCTGCCAATGAAACCTAGCTCCGGACATCCTGTTAGGAAGTCACAGTCCCCACCTAAAAAACAAACCCCCCGCCCCCATTTATTTGTTAATTCGGAAAAACACCACCACCACCAACAAACTTTCCCAGGCTTCTCCAAGCCCCGCATAATGTATTTTGGGGCTAGAGTCCTCCACTCTCGTTCCACTATCCTAGTCGGGAACTTCGAGTAACCAAGACACAGGCTTAAGTGTAATGACCCAGAATGGATGCAAGAGAAAAGATACTCAACCTACATGACGTGATAAACCTGATGATCCTTCATCCAATTAACAAACACTGATCCAGGGCCTGAAACAGGCCTGCGTTGCCCGGCCCCCGCCGCATCCCCGGACCCGGGGCGCACACCTGGCACAAAGCAGTGGGTATGTTTCGCTTCGCCGGGGCGCAGTGACAGGTGCTGCCCAGCGGCAGGCGGGCCAAGGCCGCCGCCAAGGCCGCCTCCCAGGCGCACCCCGCGACTCTCCCCGCCGGACCCCACCCCCACTGTCACCTCTACCCCACCCCGGCCTTCGAGCCCTTCTCGGCCGCCCGCAGCAGCCCCGCTCCGCTTACCTCTCCCTCGCGCGGCCCGAAGCGCGGGTTGTAGATGAAGAAGCTCAGCAGCGCCGGCGGGAACTGCTTCTCCAGGGCCGCCCAGGCCCCGGCCCCGGCCCCCGCCGCCGCCATCCCGGCCCGGCCCCCGCCTAGGGAGCCTCCCTCTGCTAGCCGGGAGACAGCCGCCGCGAGCAGACCGCGCTTCCGCCTCGGCCGCCCTCGCCCCGGAAGAGGTTGCTGCGGCCCGGAAGGAGAGACGGGGCCAGTGCCCTCTTCTGCCTCGCCCGGTCCCCCGTTCTCGTTCGGTTCTCGGCGCTTCTTAGACTGATGAGAATTAACTCGAAGGTGAAACTTTTTGCTCCCAGATTTGTCCTGAACAAAGGCGAGGGCTGCGTGTTTAAAGACTAACGGAACGTCTTTTTTTTTTTTTTTTGGAGAAGGTGCAGATGAAGCCTCTATTGAAGGAAATGCGTTTAGGGGCCGGCGTGTCGTCGGCCCGGCTGTTTGCCCGTTTTCTTCACTTACGCGTCCCCTTCGGCTATTTATAAGGTTTAAAAATTTGTTGGAGAGACTTCGATTGGCCGCTGGGTCGAGGCTGACCAACTGACGTTCCTCTGGCTTTGAGAACAGAGTGCCACAGATCTGAAGGGGCTGACCTCAGTGAAGTCCCCAAGCGGGACCAGACGTACCTTTCCACCCTGAGTGCCCAACCCGGACCTTGGCTCTCGAGACATTGCCCTTTCCAGCTATGGGAATTCACCTGCTTTTGATATGTGTGCATTTTGACACAGTTGGGACAGCTTATTCTCTCAAGCGTTTGCAGCAGACCGCTTGGTCAGAATCAAGAAGACCTTGTTTTTAGGTCGTTTGGTCTGTTACAGATTAAGTTTAGAAACAGAACCTCTTCCTCAACCTGGTAGATGGGTTTACACATTTAGGGAGGCGGATGCATTGAATGTGGGTGCTTATCCTGTCACTCACTAGTTGTGGGACCTTTGACCAGTTAGGTAGCTTTTTTGTCTCTAGATCTTATTTGCAAAGTGACTGTTGATAAATGCTTCCCTTGGTGGAATTTCGCTTTGAAAATTAAACGGGACTGTGAATTATAGAGTCCCCAGTACTTAATCATTATTCAAAAAATGATTACGTCCTGCCTTTCCCCAACTAGCTTGATCTAGTGTCAAATAGTCTTTCATTAGAAAGACATGTATTGATGTTAAAGTAGTAATTTTCAAAAAAATTTTAAGGTAGCAGAATCTCTTCTGTTACTCCCCCTTGCCCCCTTATATCTAAGATGTAAAATAGATGTAGAGCTAATCTAGTTAAATGAGAGCGCAAGTGATTAGGACTGAGGCTTAAGAGTTAGCCTTTTCCAGGAGCTAGCAGAACCCCCATCTTGCTTGGGGCCCTAAAGTATGTGCACAGGACTCTGGGACCCCAGAGAACATAGTTTGGGAACTAAAGATAGAAGAATACTTTCCCCTGTCTCAGAACAAATGCATCTGGAAGGGTAGTAGACAGAGCGCTGACTTAGGTAGACACACTTGAATTTTAGTTCACATTTTGCCATATAACAATTTATATGACCTTTGACTGACCATATAGTTTTCTTGACCTCAGTTTCCTACTCTGTAAAATGAGGTAGAACCTGTTCAGGGTTATTGCAAATACTTCATTAAATGACACAAACAAACAAAAGTATTTTATAAAGTGCAAAGTATTATATAGTTCTATGAGATAACACTTTATAGTTTTAGTCAAGATTTCTCCCCAGCACACCTCTACTTCCTTATGTACTTTGCTTCCCATGCCCCTAGTCATGCTATTAATTGCCAGAGGGAGGTGATGACACAAAAACCAAAGAAACAAAACAAATTAAGATAGCCATTGATGCTTCTCCTGCTGTCACAGTCTGAAGGTCTGCAAATGAGAATACACCTATTGGTGCAAATGGGAAGAACAATGATGATAGATGCCTAGAAATGTTTAGAGATCTCAGAATAGAGATCATGAATACACTGCTTTCTTGTAGAGTAGCCACCACCTCTTGCATGCCCAGGCAGTCAGTTGCTACTTTGCAGGAAGCAGCCTTATGTTTTCTTGTGCATAGATATAATTCAGAAAAAGCCAGACCTGAGTGGTCTTAAGAGCAAAATGGAGGAGGTAGTTGTGGCCTAGGTGTAGAAACTTGAGAAAAAGACTAGAGTGAAATGAGGATGATTTCAGTGGTTGCTAGTATAGACTGAGCATCAGACACTACTTTCCCATGTGGGGATTTAGTGTCCCTGACCCACATTAGGTAAATAAGGTAAATAAGGAAGAGGAGGTAAATAGGTAAATAAGGAAGAGGAGGAGCCTGGATTTCCCTACATTCCCAGCATGATGAGATTCCTCAATATACTAACAATGAACTATTAGAGAAATTAATCCCATTTACAATAGCACACACACACAAATAGGAATAATTTAACCAAAGAGATGAACGATCTGGGTACTGAAAACTGAAACATTGATGAAAGAAACTGAAGAAGACACAAATGAAAAGCTATTTTGTGTTCATGGTTTAAAAGAATTAATATTGCTAAATTGACTATACTACCAAAAGTAATCTACAAATTTAATGCAATTCTGTCAAAATTTCAATGGCACTTTTATAGTATAATCTACAGATTCAATGCAATTCTGTCAAAATTTCAATGGCACATTTATAATATAGAAGAAAATTCAAAAATGTATATGGGACCACAAAAGACTGAATGAATAGCTAACAAGATCTTGAGAGAAAAAAACTGGAAGCATCATACTTCCTGATTTCAAACTATGCCACAAAACTGCACTCATCAAAAAAGTACGATACTGGCATAAAAAGGTACATAAACTAATGGAATAGGATCCAGAGCCCCAAAATAAGTCCATGCATACATAGTCAACTGAAGTTTGATAAGTGTAGAGGCTTGTAGAAGGGTGCAAAAGATGATTAAGGCTGTGGGTCGAATGTACAACTTGGTAACTAGCTGATGTTATTGCATTGTATAGATGAGATTTGCTAAAAGGGAAGAATTTCAGTGTTCTCACAGTAAAGAAAATTAAGGTAGCATGCAATGGATGTACTTAACTTGATGCATGGTGGGAATCCTTTCACAGGTGTACATGTATATCAAATCATGTAGACTATATTAAATTTTTATGTCAGTTATATCTCATTAAAGCTAAAAAAAGAATTTGTTCACTGAAAATTGCAAGAAAATGAGCTATTGGACAGGCATGTTTTTGTGGTGGAAAGGAACGCAGTTCTAGACAGTCACAATTCCAGGGTGGGTGGTTCTGGAGACATGCTCACCTCTATCTCCTGCTAACAAGAAAGAGGGGCCTCTCTCTGGCAGGACTCTATGATGGTCTTGTTCCCATTGTTCTGCATGAGTGTGTGTAGGGTGAGCTGGTCAGTCTTTTTCTTTTATTAGCCGTAACCAGCACCTGTGGTATTGTATCTTCCCCATCATCGTGCAGTCCAGTGGGTGTGCACTTGTGTAAGCATGCACACCTGGGCCTAAGAGAGAGGGAATAAAGGGGCACAGAGAGCATACACAGGAGCAAGAGCAAATGCCTGATAGCCCAGAGAAAGAGTGTAAAGATTCCTGGGGGGCTGGGAGGCTTCCTTGCCTCCCAGCACCCCCAACCCTGGTCCTACACTGCTGCTTCCCTTACAATTGGCGACAGGAGGGTCATAGTAAGCCTGCCTTAAAGACCCCAATGTGTGTATATTGAGTGAGTGAATTATGGAGATGGAGAAACAGACTTTAGAGATGAACTTTCCTTCTTCAGAGTTCTGACTGCGACATGTCATGTATAAGAAGCTCAGGTCACAGTGGATGGGACATTCTAGTGCATTTTCTCATTCTGTATGCAGCTCAGTATATACTCCAAGAGGAAGCCCATAAACGGGGAGGTTAGGGGGTGATCTATACCTCTAAGTTCATCTGTGCCAATAGCCCTTCATCCTGCTTTGAAACAGCAGGCCCATTAGTCAAGTATCTGATCTTATCTGTGAGGCTTCAGAGTCCAGAGACTGTTATTCAGAGGTGACCTTATTCCAGCGGGCACATCTTCTCTTTTTCAATTAAAATTGTTCTTGATCTCCATCTCCTGTGATTGCCTGCAAGGGAACTTCAAAACCTTGTGGTTCTTTTTATTTAAAAAAAAAAATCTGAAGCAAATTCTCCAAGTCAGAATTCAGTAGGAGAGCCAGAAACACTAGAGAAAAGAAAAGTATTGTATATTAAATAGAATGTACTTTTTGCATATTAATTACAGGTACTATACAATGGTGTTGTGTCATAGGTATTTGTGGTATGTATGCAGTGAATAGTGGAGGT
>PVHY01015280.1:0-36331 GCA_004024945.1 Uropsilus gracilis
GGGGGGGGGGGGGGGGGGGGGGTGGAGGAGTGAAGGAAAGGGGTCTTGAGACAGAGCCAAGGTGGGGATCTCGAATGCAGCGATGTCAGGAGTTCTCTGTAGTCGGAAGGATCCGGTTAAGAATGAAGGGTGGATGGAGCGTTTCTGGACAGGTGGAAGGATGATCGCAAGGTCCCTTCTTGTCAGCGAGGCACCAGGGGGATGGCCGGCCAGAGCGGGGGTCCTTCGTCTGGGAATGGGAAGTGACTACTCGGAGCGAGCCTGTGGCTGAGCTTGTGGGGAGATCCAGAGCGACGAGCTTCCAGGGCTTGAGGAAATGCGTGAACCTGGAGCTTGCTGCAGCCTGATGTCTGCAGTCTCTGGGGGTCGGCCCCCATACCTCCAGCCCCCACTCTCTGGGTATTGATAATTGAGAAGAAAGGGGAACCGAGTCCCAGAGCCAGGGACATTTCTCAAGGTCACAGTTAAGAGTTTGGGCTGGATTGGAACAGAAATTGGAGCGTCGTACTTCCCGAGATGCAAACCTTGTACCTGTTTTTTTGTTTTTTTTTTTTTAAGCCCCATCCTGCGCCCAGCCATCACATGTGGATTTCCAAAGACAAGAAATTGATTTAGTTTATGACCGGAGAGTATTGTTCAAAGAAAAATATTTTTGTTTTGGAAAAATGACTTGCTAAAGGAGCCTAGATAAATCACCCTCTTATTTCCCAGACAGCAGGCCAAATCTTTGCCTCTTCACTAGTGTCTATTTAACAACAGATGTGATGTATAGAATATTATAAAATGGTATTATTTCAATCAGTTTTAATGGTCCTTCAGAGATGAATCGTAAGCTAGATTAGAATTGCTTGGAATTTGCAGTTTAATGCTTGAAATTTCAGGTAAGTTCTAGGTTTACTGTCCAAAACTCGACTTAATATCATAACTCGGTTTCAAACAATAATTGACCAGGGGTAAGATTGAAATATCTCAGAAGTAGATGATCATTCTTCTGTATAATCTGTATAATTTTGTCAGCTAAATGTGGTTTTCAAAGTGTGACTTCAGTAGCTCTCTGAGTCTGTTATGAAAAGCAGCAAAGGTTTTAAGGAATCACCAGCCAAATGCCATGTTATTTTTTATTTAGTTTACCTGTATTTTAATTGTTAAACTTGATATCTGACTACTAAGGTGCCAAAACCAAAACCCAACTTTCAGTACTTAAGTGGTTGCCTTAGAGGCATTTTTCAATGATGGTATTATTATTCTGGGGATAAGCAGGACACAGTATATTTGTGTTAACTGATAAAAAAGGAGGAAAAGTACTTTCAAAAAATCCTAAATGAAACTAAACTAGATTCTCTAAACTAAACTCTCTAAACTATTATGGATAATCTAAATTTTATTTTAGAAGAAATAAATGTTAATCTTTGAAATTTTGTGATACTTTACTAGTATTCTGTAGAGGTAAAAAATTAAGCATTTTTTTAGAAAGAAAAAAGGAGAGGGAACAATAAGAAATGAATGTGCACTATATCAACACAACAAATATTGAAACCAGATAAACTGCATCTCCAATTACTGTTAGAAATTCTTGAAAAATACTTTATCTAGATATTAAGTCATTTCATTTATTGCTATTTCACTCTTCAGATAAAAATTGGTGCTCATTATTTGGAAGACAGCTATGCTTACCACTATATCACCAATGCTGCACTCATTATTATTTGTAAATGTGGCATCAGTGTTTGTGTATTCAAAGATATAATTGAACCTTTCATGAGAATCTTGTTACATATCTGTAGCCCTCAAATTTGTTTCTCTATGATGGTCCTAAAATGCTATAGTAAATTGGCAATGTATTAGTGCTTAGTATAGTTTTGTTAAGTATGTGCACCAGATAATACAGTTGAATCTGTAGATATAGAGGAGATTTTACTGAAAAATACTTTGTAACTTAGAGACTAAATTTCTGGAAAGTAATAGACTAAAAGGAAATCACCTGCTTTTTATTTTCATCTTGGACACTAATAACAGCAATCACAGTTTTTCTGCGCATATTGCTAATTTTTGGACAATTTTTCAGTTGCCTTAACTGCTGTTACTTAAAATTTCACCTAAACCAGATAAATAACCTTTTAGATTGAAGCACTGATTATTACATGTGTATAATAATACCAGGATTGATACATAACTTGAAACTCTTAATGTGCTTTAAACTATTTCATGTTTCCTATAGAAGGTTATCACCTTAGTCAGGTTCTGTATTACCAGGAATTTGCCATGGGAATAAGCCTTCTTGTCCATAACTATAAATGGGAACTGAGTGCCTTGCTTCTTTTTGGGTTATGAGGTTACTAAAGCACTTTTTTGTTGTTGCTGTTTGTTTTTTTGAGACTAGGTCTTGCTATTTTTGCCTGGGAACTGCAGGCTCATGTTGCCCGGGGTACCACAGATTCAAGTGATCCCCAACCTCAGCTTCCCAGGTAGCTGGGATTACAGGCACGACCACCACACCCAGCTATTTTTTGGGACTAGATCTCACTATGTTCCCCGGGCGGTCTCGAACCCGTGGACTCAAGCAATTCCTAGTCCCAGCCGCGCTCCATAGGTTGTGATTGAAGGCATGCGTCTCTGTGCCTGGCTTAGTAAAGCACTTTGAAAACTGTAAAAGTATTTTGAAATATAAGCATGGAGACAGAGGATCCACTTTTTTGTACTTTGCAATAGAACTTTGAGTTTTTGAGGTGTGAGAAACACCTATTTTTTTTTTCTTTTTCAATGCCGAAACCTGGGATATTTATATTTTCAAAATTGTAACAAACATTTGCTTTTTACTAAGATTGTTCTTGAAAATAGAAAATATTCTGTAATGTTTCAAAAAGTAAATGCTGTAGGCTTGCTTTGTTCTTATCTTTTTAAAGCATACATCATATTGCATTATGGTATAATAGGATATGTTCATACATCTGCTTCTTTTACTGGACTGAGTTCCTCAAGGGCAGGTTTCAGATTATTAGCACATGTGTTCCTAGAATCTAGAACAGATCCTAATATATAATTAAAATTATAATTTGTTGTTTGTTAATTACCTACTGTATACTAGATACTTACTATGTGTCTCCTAAATTTGACCAAAGAACAATTTTTATATATACAACATATTGATGAAAGGTCTATAGTAACAAAGATGTACCATTTGGGTTAGATATCAAACAATACTCTCAAAGGCCATTTTCTTAGTTTCTATATGAAATTATGCATTCTATTAATATGTATATTTGAATTATTATAGAAAAATTGGAAAATGTATAAAGAAAAAAATATAGTTCCTAAAATTTTCTAACCAAACATAATCTCTTTTAACATTTTGAAACATATTCCTGATGTGTTTTCTTACATTTGGAGCCATACATTTCTTTTAATGATCACTGAGTTAACTAGACATAGTATAACAGGGAAGTAACTTATTTTAATATTCTTCATAAGTCAATTGAATTTAACCATAGTCTTTAAGAAGAGGTCTGTTTATTATGGTTCAGTGGCCAAAGAATTAAAATATAGTATCACCAATCCATTAAATTCCCGCCCCTTCCGACTATTCTTTTTGCATCGTCTCGAGGCAGAGTGCTGTCATAATCTGGGCATCCTGCCACAGATTGATTTGGCAGGTAATAAATTTGAGGTAAGAATTATACTTAGACATTGGCCCCTACAGTGTCCTGAACTTTAGTTGGTTGTTCAAGGAGGAAATTGAAGCATTGATTTGAGTTTGAGAGGGTTGCTGGAAGAAGTATTTGCAGTTGCACTCTGAGACATATTTTATCACAGGGCAGTTCTTTCCCCTCAACTTTTTGTTCTCTCATTCCTATTTTTAGAGAATTCCTCCTAACTGCTCAGCAACACTTTTTCCAACTAGCTCACTCCTTTTTAAAAAAATTTTTAAATTGTTTTTATGGCTTTCTCACAATTTTTTTTTTGTTTTGCTTTTAGCCCATTGCTATTGACATCTAATTAGCAAGGAAGTCATTCATCGTTTAATAATACTTTCCTGCTTAATAAAGCAAACAAAAATGTACTTATTTCTAGCATGTATACAATTTAGAAAAGTTAAAAACTGTTGTCAAAAAATTGTTGTGATTATGACAAGATACGTAACAACCACTTATTGAACAGAGAATATATGTAGTGGCTGGTGGGTAAACACTGTATTTATGTGTGTGAATATAAGTGAATTATTAGTTTGAATATCATCCTTCTGTACTTCTATACTATTGATTATTTAATTTTTTTCCTATATCTGCAAATATAAATTTCATTAATTTTTCTTTCCCTTGAAATAAAGAAGCTGCTATAGTGCTCCAGGGAACCCATGTGCGAAATACCCTTGTAGATACCATCTCTAGTCCTTATAAATTCCTTATGTTCTTATGTAAATTAAAGATACTGTTTCCAAGGTGCCCTGTAAATGTTAAATGAACAAATGAATTTAGAAATGAAGAAGAAACTTTCTTTGCTGCTTGTTTTACTGAAGAACTTATTTGAGTTGAGATAGATTATCTTCATACATTAGGATATGCTTGATTTGTACTAAGCTATCTTTTTCAATGTCAGGAAATATTTAATCTTGAAGGCTGTTCTTTTTTGGTTGATGCATGTTGTCATATTTGCCATTAGTTTTATAAACATCACCCATTATATGCACACATATGTCATGTACATAAAGGTGATAATGATAGAGGTATTTGTAGCAAAACTAAAACAAGTCTCAATGTTTATTGAATGTTTATTGGTATATAACACATTTGATTTTAACACATTTAAAAAGGAAGCAACATATTTCTTTGTTTTTCGGCATTTAAATCTAAAGATACAATGAATGTATACTTTTCCTGTTCTATCAGAAATTGACTATCACAATAAACATAATTGGGGGAAAAAAGGAATCAGTATAGTTGTGAAGCATTGTATGAGAGAGAATGATAAAATATAATAAAAAATTGGGAAGTATGTGGTGAATCTGTAAAGTGAATTGGGAATTTTCAAAGAAAGTTTTTCTCAAGTGAAATGTGAAGAGGATGAAGTGGTAGGCAGGAGGACATGTGCAGAGGAATTATGATCAGATTGTATTAGGGCAAAGTGTAAAGTCTGATCCTTACTCTCTTCCACATTTCATAATTAATCAACTTTAATTAAAAATTAAATTTTATAAGTAGAATTGGCAAAGTCAGACAGTCTGCTTATTGAAGGAAAAGAAAAATTAGTGTAAAGTGTGCTTTTATGAACAATGGATAATTGGAAAGGAAAGAAATTCAAACTGTTTCATGAGTAAAGACCTAGCACCAAATAATTCCTTGGAGAGGAACTGGTATCCCTCTTAATTAGTCCCCTAGTTACTCTCCAAGCTTTTACCATATGAATCTAACAAGTAATTTGCGGGTATTATCACTGTGGAATTTAGCTTCAAGCTTTATAAGCAAAGAGAAGAATGTGGAAGTAAGAAAGAATATTGTAGTTAAGTTACACTATGTAGCTTGTAGCAACTTGTCTCCAAAACTAAAATAAATGTGTTGCATGAATGGTAGCATAGTTAGGAGTGAAAATAGTGGGGTCTGAAATCATATGCCTACATTAGGATTCCAGTTCCCCTTGTTGGCTATCTGAGTTCACCCAATTTTTTTCTGGGGATAGTATTATCGTAGTTGTCAAGATTTTAATGAAATAATATATAAAATGTTAGGCGTGAGCATCTTGACCACCTTTTCAATATTTTATTTATTACTGGCTATTAATTTCATAAACTTATAAAATAGATCAAGATCTTAAATAATTGTATCCTTAAGCTATTGGGTTTTAATTAATTACAATTAAAATTAATATGGGACACAGACATAAAAGGTAAACAGGCAATGTTTACTAATTTAAATATTAGTAGTAAAAAAATTAACTGGGGAGATATTCCAGAGTACTGAATGTCTTTCCTATCTTTTTTCTTAATTCCTTTTCTCCAAATCAAAAAATGAAACAGTAAATGTGTTTTGAATTTTTCCAAAATCTACACATGACAAATATAGATAAAAGTAGTAAGGCTCCTTGAACCTAACGCCCAAGTACAATCATTAAGTCATACCCACTCTGTTTTTTTCTGTATCCCTGCCCATACTCATGAGTTATATTGAAATAAATTTCAGAAATCATTGTTTTAAGCACAATTTATTCAAAATGTTTTGAATAGTTACATACAAATTCATATAAAAATTCCAAAATGATTATCAAACAGTTTTGTAGATTATTCTTAGAGATGTATATAGCAGAATACTTGCTTTTGATAATGTTAATAACACTGCTTTCCTTTCCCATTTGGAACTATTTTAGAAAAATGCAGTTGTCAGAAAGATGGAAATAACAATGTTACCTTTTCACTAATGGATATGAATTTGTACTCTGTAATGTTCTCTCTAGATTAAATTTAACTCTAGAACCGGAGGCCTTTTCCTTGTTAGACTTGCCTAACAAACTTTAGAGATAAGCAGAAATTTTGCTTCTTTTGAGAGTGACCCACTTCAAATTATGAAGACTGGAGGCTGGTCTTAGCCAAAAGGCTGGGAAGTGATAGGATTGGAGGATTGAGTCACAGATGGACAGACCTTTTCTCCTGAGTTACTTTTGGTTCCATGAAATGAGTAGATTAAGGAATGAAGAAAGGTCAAATGTTCCTTCTGTTCTTTTCCCTATTTGAGACAAAAATGGACTTTTCCTTTTCTGGATAGAAGCAGGTAATGGGAAATAGATGTTTCCCTCAGTAATTGCCTTCAAAAAAGCCTTGTTAGTTAGTGGAATATACCAGGATAAAAAATTGTAAGATAGGCCGGTCACGGTGGCTCGTGCCTGTAAGCTTCAGCCTATGAAGCGGCTGGGGCTCGGGATTGCGGTTCGAGTCCTGCTCAGGGCAACACAGCGAGACCTAGTCTCAAAAAATAACTGGGCCGTGGTGGCACACGCCTGTAATCCCAGCTACCTGGGAAGCTGAGGCTGGAGATTGCTTGAGTCTGTGGTACCCCGGGCAACGAGAGCCTGCGGTTCCATGAAAAACTCATTTTTTAAATTGATGATATATCGCACTTGACATGTTAATTATGCTAATAATAATCCATTAGTATGTATGGTCATTATTTTTATTCTTATATAGGTAAATTTCCCAAAATTACACACATATCAAGTCGATTTGAAAGCAGAGATTCTATCTCCTGAGTTCATGCTCAAATACAGCGCTATACTGTCTTCAACTATGATTAAAACACAGTTGTTTCTTTTAAGTAATTCATGGGGAAGGAAGGACAGGTACATACTTTATACTATAATATGATAAATGGTTTAGTAAAGAGTTGTGTTCGACTATGGGAATACAAATGTTTTAACTATATATGAAGAAGAATATTTGTTTAAAATTTTTTTATTGCTGAAATACCATTATTTAACATCCTTGATGGTGTTTTGACAGTATAGGATCCCTTCTCCTCCAGGTAGTCGCCTTAGTCCTTCCACCAAAGCACCTATATTTCTCCACAAGGAAAAGATATTTTTGTACCAAGTTATTTTCTGCCTTTCCTCTGACAAGCATATATTATAGCTCAATAGTCATGTTTATCTTTAACCCTCCTGCATTCCTGTGGCTGTGTTTTGATCTTTTAATTCTTCCTAGTATAACTATAATTCAAAATAGATCACACTCTTTAAAACACTTGTGATGTCTACTTAATATAAATGTCAAGACTTACTAGATGTATCTTATTAAAATGGATTTCTGGAAAATGTTAAATAGCTAAGTAAATGAAGTTTAATGTTTTTGTAGGAGCTGGAGAAAATTTGGAGAACACGATGTCAGCCTTTCAACAGTAAGTATCCAAAAAGGTATTTTCTTTTACAGATAATCTTTAAAGTGATGATGAGTCACAAAGTGAACATAGTGTACATGTAGGATCCACTGGTTGTTTCTATTTTATTAAAATCACTTTTTAAATTTAGTTAATCTGAAGTGTTACTTAAGGGTGTTTGGCTTTTTTTTGTAACTGAAAACCTGCATCAGTTTTGGATAATCAAAAGATATGATGGTTCCAAAGCTGAGAGAAGACATTTGTAACAAGGAACATACTGTGTATAATGCTAATTAGTCTTGGAGAGAAAGAGAAAATGAAACAACTGTCACATTGGCTGTTGTTTATGAATAGTGTTATGTGTCTACCCAATAATTCTTGTACAAACCTGAACCTGTAACCTGGTCTTTCTTCCTCAATGCCTTACAAGTATTGATCTTATTTTTAAAAATAGCTAAATAAATGTTCTATTTGTAAATTATTCATATTTGATATAGTTATCTTTTGGAGCATCTCACAGAGAAGCAGCTGGAGAGATGGGAATGAAAACTGATTGATACCCTGTTCTTTGTTTTAAATGATTAGCATCAATTTGTGAGAATGCTGTTTACTTCTCTGTGAAAAATAAATGGGGAATGTGAAAAGTTAAATACACAGAAAGGCACTGTCTTTACATTATTAGTAGGAAAAAATATTTTCTTGTAAATTTTGAGTCATTTTTATGTTATATAAATGGGACTAAGAAATCAGTAGAATTTGGCTTAAGTTTTTGTTCTACTTTACGTCATTCAAGGACTCTCAGGGATTATTTTTCTTGTTAATAGTTCAAAGATCTTTTAATATGATCAGCATCTCATATTTCAGTTTCATCTAAAATCTATCCCTTTTTGTGCCATTGCTTACCCTTACTAGTCTATAATATGATACTTTATGTCTACAACTTCAAGAGCAAAATCTTTACTCCTAGTTTCTAATAACTATGAAGCTGAATACTTGAAATAAAATCTTACCTTCTCCACTTAGACATGTACACATACACATGAACATACACCTACATACACACATGAAAATTTTATGTGTACAATTTCCACATAGATACCACTATTAATCAGATATTTATATGACTTAGAAAGAAAATGCTCATCACTTTGAGTGATTTTAGCAAGCTTTTTTTGAAATATATTTTATAAAGCTTTTTTTTGAAATACATTGTTTTATAAACTTTTTATATTTTTGCTAAAATTTTACTATCCACCTTATTTATGAAAATTGAAACACTGAATTGTGTGGTTCATTTGTAAAATAATGTTTAAAGATGGCACATATTTTTTTATCTTTAAAGATTTTGATTCTCTGAAAAAAGTTTTTGATATTGAAGGGATTTGTGATCTAAGATGGCTTTTTCCTATTATATACAACATATTTCACATCTTCAGTTTTTATGTTGTTTCATTCAATATGTATATTGAACAAAGTATATAACTAGCTTTTTGGAGGTTTTTCTGTTACTTTAAAAGAAGGCAGTTCTTTTTTTTTTTTTTTGAGACTAGATCTTGCTATTTTTGCCTGTGGAACCACAGGCTCACGTTGCCGGGGGTACCACAGACTCAAGCAATCCCCAGCCTCAGCTTCCCAGGTAGCTGGGATTACAGGTGCGGGTCGCCACGCCCAGCTGTATTTTTTTGGAACTAGGTCTTACTACATGCCCCTGGCGGGACTCGAGCCGCAATCCCTGGCCTGGGCTTCCTAGGCTGCCGCTTACAGTCATGCGCCACCATGCCCGGCCTTTCTTCCATATGTTACTATTAATGTTTGCTAGATGTTTTTATTTGTAAGGCTGGTTGTTAATTGATTTTGAAATTCATAGAAAGCCTAATTCTAATAATCTTTAAAATATTTTTCTTGTTATGATTTTTGTTATGTCTTATACATCAGTATTTTGCTATCCTTAAGTACTTTTTGATTGCATTCCAAAAAATTTGCAAATGTTCTTTTTTTTTTTTTTTTTTGCGATTAGGTCTCGCTATTTTTGCCTGTGAGACTGCAGGCTCATGTTGCCCGGGGTACCACAGACTCAAGCAATCTCGAGCCTCAACTTCCCAGGTAGCTGGGATTACAGGCGTGTGCCACCATGCCCAGCTATTTTTTCAGGACTAGGTCTCGCTTCGTGCCCCCAGTGGGACTCTAAACGCGATCCCTGGCCCCCACCGTGGCTTCCTAGGCTGCCACCTACAGGCATGTGCCACCATGCCGGACTTGGTCTATTGTTTTTAACTGCTGGGACACTTAAAAGATTTTTTAAAACAGCCAGGCGTGGTGGCATGTGCCTGTAATCCCAGTTACCTGGGAGGCTGAGGCTGGGGATCACTTGAGTCCGCAGGTTTGAGACAACCCTGGGCAACATAGCGAGACCTAGTCTCTTAAGAAAATAAAAATTTTTAAAAATATTAAAAAAAACATCTGCTTCATGAGCAACAAGAAAAATAGTTTAAACATGCCATATTCAAGGTACTATATATTAAAAAATAATAATATGTAATTGACAAAAGACAGATACTGTACTTAAATAGGGTATACCCTTGATAGGATAGTTAAGGGAGAGCTAATAAAATATAATGAGCAACTAAAACTTAGATCACATTGATGTACAAATTTAGATGTGTTCCAAAATGTGTATTATGATACGGAGGTAAAAACTGAAAGATATTACAGAAACTATAAATAGTTGATATAAAAAGTCTGTTTAAGAGTAACCAGGAAATGGAAAAAAATATTAGGACTATAAAAACTATTGTTAGAGCCGGGCGCGGTAGAGCGTACCTTTAAGAACAGCCTAGAGCGCGGCTGAGACTAGGAATCGCTTGAGTTCGTGGGTTCGAGACCTGCCCGGTGCAACAGAGCAAGACTAGTCTCAAAAAATAGCTGGGCACAGTGGTAGGAATATGTAATCCCAGCTACCTGGGAAACTGAGGCTGGGATTGCTTGAGTCTGTGGTCCCCCGGGTAACGTGAGCCTATGGTTCCCCCGGCAAAATAGCGAGACCTAGTCTTTTTTTTTTTTAAAAAAAAAAGTGAGATTAAGATCTGAGGATAAGTGGACAAGGTATGTCTAGGAAATTGAAAGGAAAATTGATTCATTTTATTTTATAGCAACTCTAAAGAAGTCAATTGAAGTGACATACTGCTTACAATTTTTAATAAGACTTATGTTTTTTATAGACTTATAAAATGTTTTCATGAACACTGGGTTGAGTGTTCATGGTTTTTCTGTGTTTCTTGGAAATAAGAATCTTATTGACCTCCTACTCATTAACACCTAGCTCTCAGCTTGGTAAGGCTCTCACTAGTGCCATAATGAAAGAGATATGAAAAGGTGCACTGTAGAACAAAGAATATTAGTAGAAGACAGATGAAAGAGACAGAAGCTCATCCAAAGAAATAGAACCAAGGACAACGAAATCTTGATGTGTATGTGTGCGCGCACACATACACTTAGTGACTAAACCCTTGAGTATGTGAAAGATGGTTCTTAAGAGCTAATAATACTAGGTTATTAAACCAGGCCATCGTTGTAAATACCCATAGGACAATTTCATCCCTGTGGTATTAACATGAATGGTAAGAGAATGAAGCAAATTGTTTTAGCAATAGCAGGAAGTGTAAGTTGGCAGGGAGTCAAGATAATTAATCAGTGACCTGTTTCTCATATTTTAGAATATTTAGTTAATACAATATTAGTTATCTATGAAGTGGGAATAATAATATATTAATTATCTGGTGCATGAAATGAGAATAATCATGTGAGAAATAAATGAGATTCAAATAAATTCCTTAACAAAGTGTCTCTTGTTAGTTGTTAAGCATTTTTTTTTTTTTAGAGACTAGGTCTCGCTATGTTGCCCAGGGTTGTCTCGAACCCACGAACTCAAGTGATCCTCAGCCTCAGCCTCAGCCTCCCAGGTAACTGGGATTACAGGCACGCACCACCAAGCCCAGCCTATTAAGCATTTTTATGAAGTTTCAAATAATTTCACATCTTTTAGAGGCAACTTTTCTTTCTTTTTCTGAAAATGTTGAAACCTTGCTTCCTTAACTTTTTTCCTAATTTGTCATTAAAATGTTAGAAATTCAGATATTAAAATATCTAGTGTTTCAAGAAATAGATGCATATTATTTATAGAGAAATAAACATACAGTAGATAAATAATTTTCATATAAATTCTAAATATTTCTCAAAATAGTCAACTTATCAGCTAAAGGCAAACTTGGTAATTAGAAAGATTTTTTCGGTAATATATATACATTTTTTAAATATAGAAATATATAGATAACACCCACTTTTACTTGCCATTAACACACTCATACAAAAACAGACATGTGCATGACCAAGAATCAGTAGTGCAGCTTTTTTCGTTTATTAACATTTCGAAGTTCGTAGTAATTTATTTCAAAATTGTGTGCTGGCTAAAAATATATTGTTTACAGTTTCTACTTTTTTTTTTTTTTTTTTGAGACTAGGTCTCGCTATTTTTGCCCGTGGAACCACAGGCTCACGTTGCTTAGGGTACCACGAACTCGAGCAATCCCCAGCCTCAGCTTCCCAGGTAGCTGGGATTACAGGTGTGTGCCACCACGTCCAGCCTTTTTTTGGGATTAGGTCTCGCTGTGTTGCCCTGAGCGGGGCTCTAACCGCAATCCCTTGCCCCAGCCGCTTCATAGGCTGAAGCTCACAGGCACGAGCCACCGTGCCTGGAATTTTTTTTTTTTTAATTAAACACAATATACCAACAATATTTAAGGAAACTAATAAATGCAAAGAAAAAAAGAGTGCTACCAACTTAAAAACTGTTTTTGTTTGCTGACTTTATTTTGATACATTTGTAATTCTAGTAAACACAATTGACAAATATTGTCTTTAGAAGAGAACACATAAAGTTAACAACTTAATTATTTACATCTTTGTAAGAATTGTATTTAAAAGCCAGGCTTATTTGATTGTCTCTCTCCAACAACTGATAGTAATAGACCCCTGACTGGTAGGGTTACCTAAAGGGAGGAATCTGGGAGCTAACAGTATGAGCTTCTAGCACAGGGTATCCAACTTTATATGAAAATACTAGGAAACAAATTGAGTGCATGGAATATACTATAAAAATTAGAATTTATCTTTTTATATTTTCTCACCCTGCTTACTCCGGTTCTCATTATGATGGAGTAAACCCAGTGCTACAGAAAAGTCCTGGCAGTTTAACTATGTAAATAAGTGACCTATTCCAGTTTAGAGGGGATTTGAGAAGGTTTCCTTAAATAGTGGTTTTGAAACTTATACTGGAAGGGCAAATAAAAGTTAACAGATGGTGGAACCAAGAAAAACTTTTTAAATGCTACTGTTGTGGTGTGTATAATATATATTCGTATATATTTAGTAAAATGCACATCTCTCTTTTTTTTTTTTTTGGAGACCAGGTATGTTGCCCGGGGTACCGTGGACTCAAGCGATCCCCAGCCTCAGCCTGGGACTACAGGTGCCCGCCATAGCACCCAGATGCTTTTTTGAGACCAGGTCTTCCTATGTTGCCTGGGGTAGCCTCGAACCCACGAAGTCAAGCAATCCCCAGCCTCTTGCCTCCCAGCACTTGACAATAGGTGTGCACCACCATGCCCGGCTAAAATGCACGTATCTTAAGTGCACAACCCAATAAATTCCCACCTGCCACCACACAGACCAAAAATTTTTTTTTTTTTTTGAGACTAGGTCTCGCTATTTTTGCCTGTGGAATCACAGGCTCTTGTTGCCTGGGGTACCACAGACTCAAGCACTCCCCAGCCTCAGCCTCCCAGGTAGCTGGGATTACAGGCATGTGCCACCACGCCCGGCTATTTTTTTGGAACTAGGTCTCACTACGGGCCCCAGGCAGGACTCGAACCGCGATCCCTAGCCCCGGCCGCTTCATAGGCTGAAGTTTATAGGCATGAGCCACCGTGCCCGGCACAGACCAAAAATTTTAACATATCTATATCTATTTGTCACAGTCACCCAAAAGGGTGTGAAGTGGAATCTCATTATGGTTTTGATTGGATTTACCTAATGATTGGTACTTTTAGTGTCACATATAAAGAAATTACTGCCAGTCTAGTATCATGAAGCTTTTACCTCTATGTTTTTGTCTAGGAGTTTGTTTGTTTGTTTTAAGTATTATGGTTAGGTTAGGATCCATTTTGATATGACTTAGGTAAGAATCCAACTTCATTCTTTTACATATGGATATTCTGTTATTGGTGCTCCATTTGTTGAAAAGACTGTCCTTTCCCTCATTGAATGTGGTCTTTTCACCATTGTCAAAATTATTTGACCATATATATTTGAGGGTTTATAGAATTGTAGACTTTCTATCCCATCCTATTAGTCTCTCTGTCTGTTTATATGCCAGTACCACGTTGTTTTGATTATTGTTTCTTTATAGTAAGTTTTGAAATCAGGGAATATTAGTCTTTCAACTTTGTTCTTTTTAAGATTGGTTTGATTATTTGGGAAGTCTTGAGATTTCATATAAATTTAGGAAAATTTTTTCTATTTCTGCAAAAAAAAAATTGGGATTTTGATAGGAGTTGCATTGAATCTTTACACCAGTGCTGTGTTTACGTCATATTAATAGTAAGTGTCCCAATCCATGAATATGGGGTTTTATTTCTATTATGTAGCTCTTTAATTTTTTTTGCAGTCTTTTTTTGTTTCATTGTACAAGTCTTTCTCCTCCTGGTTAATTTCTAAGTTTTTTATTCTTTCTAATATGCTGTTGTAAATGGATTATTTTTATGTGTCTATATGCTTAATATATTTCAAATATTTGCATACAGCAGAAGAAGTAAGATTATCTTATGTCATATTTAAGTAAAGTTAATCTTAGTTCTTCCTTTCCATTTTGGTTACCTATTTTTTAAAGTTTAATTGCTCTAACTACAACTTCTAATCCTATTTTGAATTAAAGTGTCAAAGCAGGCATCCTTTTCTTGGTTTTTAATCCTTTCAATTTACAGATGTGAAATTATAGACCCAGAGAAAGATATTTGCTTACCCAAAGTTATACAGCAGCTTTGTAGGCAAAGCAGGACCCAAATATGTTTCATTATACTTTAGATTATATTGAATTGCCAGAACTAAGGATAACTCATTTGTGAAAAGGAGGTAACATTATGCTCTTATTCTAAGTTCACTTTGAATATGGTCACATCAAGAAATCATAATAGGGCCGGGCCTGGTGGCGCATGCCTGTAAGCGGCAGCCTAGGAAGCCGTGGCTGGGGCCAGGAATCGCCGCTCAAGTCCCGCCGGGGGCACGTAGCAAGACCTAGTTACAAAAAATTATAGCTGGGCTTGGTGGTGTGCGCCTGTCATCCCAGCTACCTGGGAAGCTGAGGCTGGGGATTGCTTGAGTCTGTGGTACCCTGGGCAACATGAGCCTGTGGTTCCACAGGCAAAAATAGCAAGACCTAGTCTCAAAAAAAAAAAAAAAAAAAAAAAAAAAAAAAAAAAAAAAAAAAAAAAAAAAAAAAAAAAAAAAAAAAAAAAAAGGAAAAAAAAAAGAAATAATAATAGATGACAATGTTGAGAAGAAATTTAGAAATTTTAGATCATGGGATTTTTTGCTATTTCGTTTTGTAACTCCAAATTATTATATCTGATACTTTTAACTTAAATGTTAAGTTTCAGAATGTTATTCTTCTCTATTTCTTTAGTGCAGTGAAAATTGGAACTGATATGCTGGAGTTGGACTGCCATATCACAAAAGATGAACAAGTTGTAGTGTCACATGATGAGAATTTGAAGAGGTCAACTGGGGTCAACGTAAATATCTCTGATCTCAAGTATTGTGTAAGTAAAAATACACAGTAAACTAATATCTTGTTGGTAGTAAGATCTGTAATGTTTTTTTAAAATGAGTGCCAGGCCGGGTGTCGTGACACATGCCTTTAATCCCAGCCAAAGAAGGGAGGCCGAGACTAGGAATCACTTGAGTCTTCAGATTTGAGACCTGCCTGGGGCAATATAGCGAGACCTAGTCTCAAAAAATAGCAGGGCATGGTGGCACGTGCCTGTAATCCCAGCTACCTAGGAGGCTGAGGCTGAGGATCGCTTGAGTGCGTGGTACCCCCGGCAACATAGCGAGACCTAGTCTCAAAAAAAAAAAAAAAAAAAAAAAAAAAAAAAAAAAAAAAAAAAAAGCAGTGAGTGCCAAATGGTGCTTCAATAATAACAATAAATAAATGGTAAGTGATCAAATAATGAATGTCAAAAGAAACTGAAAACTCTGACTTCCAGTGAAATTTGTACTTTCTACATACATCTGTGGATGGATATACCTGTGGAGTATTTTTTTTCCAGTATATTTTTCAGCAAAATTACTGAAGTCCTCAAATGTAAAACTATTGGGGTTCAGTGTATTTGAAGTATTCTAAAATTTATTTTATTCAGTTGGGCATGGGGGTGCGTGCCTTTAAGTGGCAGCTTCGGAAGCCGCGGCGGGGACCAGGGATCGTAGTTTGAGTCCCGTTTGGGGCAACGTAGGGAGACCTAGTTCCAAAAAAAATAGCTGGGTGTGGTGGCGCGTGCCTGTAATCCCAGGTGAGGCTGGGGATTGCTTAAATCCTTGGAATCCCGGGCAACGTGAGCCTGCGGTTCTTTTAATTTTTGAGACTAGGTCTTGCTAGTTTTGCCCGTGGAACCGCAGGCTCTCGTTGCCGGGGGTACCACAGACTCAAGCAATCCCCAAGCCTCAGTTTCCCAGGTAGCTGGGATTACAGGCACACGCTACCACGCCCAGCTATTTTTTTGGAACTAGGTCTCGCTACGGGCCCCAGGCGGGACTCGAACTGCGATCCCTAGCCCCGGCCGCTTCATAGGCTGAAACTTACAGGCACGAGCCACCGTGCCCGGCTGAGCCTGCGGTTCTACGGGCAAAAATAGTGAGACCTAGTCTCAAAAATAAATAAATAAATAAAATTTATTTTATTCAGATTAAATATATATGTGTAGTATAGGAAAATACCCTCAAAATATTATTGTAGTAGTTTACATGCTCACTATTGCCTATCATAGTAAATTCTGATACTAAAAAATATGCCCACTTTTTTTGTTAATTTGTATTTATTTTAAAATAATTAAAGGTAAATATAACTATATTGACATCTATTAATTCTGCCTGCTGGTGGGATTGTGTGATATATTACACAAAGGTATTTGACAGTGCTAGGATTGACTTGAGAATTAGCATAGATACTTACTTTGGAGAATCCTTCTGGAGATATCCCTCTGTTCCCTATTCACCCAATGTTGTGACATTGTACTCAACAGTATATAATCCTGATTACTTTCAAATCAGTGAGATGACTGTCAGTTGACTGAAAGTCAAATATTTTGCCTCCCTTTGAATTTACATGTATACGATAGTCATTTAATTCTAATTATCTATTTACATTAATGTTTCCAAAGAACTGATAACATTTTTTGCAATATAAAAGAAATTTAGTATTATGTCTATGAATACTATGTCTATGAATATGAGTATTTAACATTGGTTTTTATTTATTTATCTATCTATTTATTTATCTATTTATCTATCTATCTATCTATTTATCTATCTATCTATTTATCTATCTATCTATCTATCTATCTATTTATTTATTTATTTATTGTTTTTGAGACTAGGTCTCGCTATTTTTGCCTGTGGAATCACAGGCTCTTGTTGCCTGGGGTACCACAGACTCATGCAATCCCCAGCTTCAGCTTCCCAGGTAGCTGGGGTTACAGGAGCATGCCACCACTCCCAGCTATTTTTTTGGGACTAGATCTCACTATGTTGTCCTGGGGTGGGTCTCGAACCGTGATCCCAAGTCCCAGCTGCGACTCCATAAGCTGTCGTTTACAAGCATGTGCCACCGTACCCGGCTTATTCTTGTTGTTGAGGTAACACTAGTTTGCAAAAATAATTCCTGCTTTTACCACCTAAAGAAAACTTAGGTTAAGCTGGGCGTTATGGTGTGCACCTGTAATCCCAGCTATCTGGGAGACTGAGGCTAGGGATGACTTGAGTCCGTGGGTTTGAGACAACCCTGGTCAACATAGCTAGACCTAGTCTCAAAGCAAAAGAAAATTTAGGTTATTAGAATACTGTTTGTGTACCCTTTATATTTTTTTATAGCTGTGCTCTCACTGTATATTATGTATATCATGTTTCAAACACTAACATATAGCATTATACACATTTTCCCATGCTTTTTTCTTTTTTTTATAGAAAAAAGCAGAAAAATTTAGCAGAAAATCTGAGTTTTCATATATACCTTCTGATGCTACATAGGCACAGCTTCCCTTACTGTCAGTATCCTGCATCATAGTGATAAATTTGTTATAGCTGAATCTGCAACTACACATCATCATCACCCAAAGTCCATAGTTTACATTAGGGTTCACTCTTGGTGTTGTATATTTTATGGGTTTTGATGAATATATACTGACATGTATCCTCTGTTATAATATCATACAAAATAGTTCCGTTTACCTGAAAGTTCTCTATGCCTCCCCTGTTCATCTTTCCTAACACTATAACCACTGACAACCACTGATCCTTCTACTAACTCCATAGTTTTGTATTTTTTCCACATATTATATAGTTGGACTCATATAGTATTTTATTTTTAGAGTTCATGCTTATTTTCATAAACATTTTAAATGATGTGCAGGCCACTGTGGTGCACGGCTTTAATTCCAATCCTAGGACGGGAGGATGAGACTGGAAATTGCTTGATCCGCGGGTTCGAGACCCCCCCTCACCCCTGGGGCAATATAATGAGACCTAGTCTTAAAAAATAACTGGATGTGGTGGTGCGCGCCTGTAATTCCAGCTACTTGGGAGGCTGAGGCTGGGGATTGCTTGAGTCCAAGTACCCCGGTCAACAAGATTCTGCAGTTCCCTGGGCAACATAAGGACATGTAGCCTAAAAAAAAAAAAAAAAAAAATTAAATGGCTGTAGTTATTTCATTGAGTGAATATGCATTTTTAACATTTCCTTTATTTTTGAATATTTGAATTAGTTCTAAGTTTTTACTGCAGTAAAAGATACTATACAGATAAATCTTTCTCTATTAGAACTTTGAGTTCTAATGTTGATGTTAGTAGAGTTCTGATTTTTGCTATAACCTTACCATTACTGAGCATTATAATTACACCAGAAATTAGTAACTTGCTACATTAAAGTTTAATTGAATTTATTAATAAGAATATTAATTTATATTATGTACATTTAAAGAATTTTCAATATGATTGCTATTTTTTTTTTTTTTTTGATACTAGATCTAGCTATTTTTGCCTGTGAAACCGCAGGGTCTCGTTGCCCGGGGTACCACTGACTCAAGCAATCCCCAGCCTCAGCTTCCCAGGTAGCTGGGATTACAGGCATGCGCCACCACACCCAGCTGTTATTTTGGGACTAGGTTTCGCTATGTGCCCCCGGCGGGACTCAAACTGCGGTCCCTGGCCCCGGCCGTGGCTTCCTAGGCTGCCACCTACAGGCATGCACCACCATGCCAGGCCTTATTTTTTTATTTTTTTATTTTTTTGAGACTAGGTCTCGCTATTTTTGCCGGTGGAACTGTCAGGCTCTCGTTGCCCGGGGTACCACAGACTCAAGCAATCCCCAGCCTCAGCTTCCCAGGTAGCTGGAATTACAGGCGCACACCACCACGCCCAGCTATTTTTTTGGAACTAGGTCTCACTACTGGCCCCAGACGGGACTCGAACCACGATCCCTAGCCCCGGCCGCTTCATAGGCTGAAGCTTACAGGCACAAGCCACCGTGCCCGGCCTAGGCCTTATTTTCTTTACATTTTCCATTCATGACATTTGACTACTGAGATTATTGTTATTTATTATTGAGAAAAGGTTTATATTGAATAGTATTAATTTCTTGTAGGCTTTGAAAATAATTAATTTTATGGTTAATTTGTTGTTAGAGATGTTCTGCTAAGGGGTACCCTATGTAAACATATATAATGTTTATTCTTTTATTTTTTAGGAAGCAAATCTTTGTCTTAATGTAGGACACTAAAACCCTTGTAATTTTCAGAGTTTAACTTTTTCCAATTATATCTTTCAAAGGAACTTCCACCTTACCTTGGCAAACTTGATGTCACATTTCAAAGAGGTAATATTTTCCACTTGCAGCTTAAACATCCATATTAAAGTGTATTCATTTATGTTGAGAATTAGATATACATTCATGTTCTGTTGTTACAGTTAAGTTTTACCTAAAAGTACTAACTTTAAAGCTTATTTTCTCAGTCCTACAAATCTGAAAGCTTGATCACGTGATAATGAAGAGCAAAGATTTTACTGACTTATTCTATTTAAATTTACAGTACTTTTCAAACATTAATATAAGTAACCAGTTACTATAAAGTTATATATACTCAATTCAAGCCTGAATAGTAACTACAAGGAATCCAAGTATTATTAGGGATACTTTGTATTTCTAAAGCTTCAAATTCAAATTCTAGAATAGTGGTTATTCATCATAAATAAAACAAATAGCCGAAGAGAAATTGAAAGCATCCTTCCAGATCCTTTCTGATTCTGTAACGTTTGATTCTATGTCATTTAACCATTCTATATTTTATATCATAAAGAATTTGATTACTCAAATGACCAATATTTCCTAAGTAATCTTAGGAAATCTTAGTTTTTAGTCACCAGCATACCTTTTTTTTTGAGTGAATAGTTCTCAAATAGAGTCATGTTCCTTGCCCAGTGTGCTAGTTATGTTAGAATGGGAAAAAATGCCACTTTGAGACACAAGTGCTGAGCAGATTTATGCTCCCTCACTCTCACAGTGACTCGAGTGTCTCAGTTGTAATTCAGTAAAACCACAGTATGCTGTAGGTTATGGTTCCTGGTATGACGTGCATATGGTTGAAATCTTGATTAAATGTCAAGACTATAGCTGCTCTGTGAACTAGATTTAAAATTGACCACTATAATTTCTCCTGACTTGAGAAATTTTGGAAAGAAAAAGAAAAATCAGAAATTATTGCTGGGCATGGTGGCTCGTGCCTGTAAGCTTCAGCCTATGAAGTGGCTGGGGCTAGGGATCGCTGTTCGAGTTCCGCCTGGGGCCCGTAGCGAGACCTAGTTCCAAAAAAAAAAAAAAAAAATAGCTGGGTATGGTGGTGCGTGCCTGTAATCCCAGCTACCTGGGAAGCTGAGGCTGGGGATTGCTTAAGTCTGTGGTACCCCAGGCAACAAGAGCCTGTGGCCCCTCAGGCAAAAATAGCAAGACCTAGTCTAAAAAAAAAAAAAAAAAAAAAGAAATTATTTAAATCAGCTATCTCTAAGAATATTCAGTCAAATGTTTGAGTTTCCCTTCCATGTAACTATTATTAAATTGTGTGTGAATTTTGGACTTGTGAAGATTGAGAAAATTTCATCAGTGAAGTTGTTCTATTTTCCTCCTAGTAGAACAAAGCTAAAGTCTCACAAAGATTAAAATATCCTTCCTTTGAGGAAAAAAAGTTTTAATTTTTTTCTGGTTTTACACCACCCTTATAAAGTCATAAAATAGTTAATGAAAAGACCTTTGAGACCATCTAATACTGTCTCTTCCTGTTATAAAGAAACTAACCATATATATTAATTTGATTAGGGTCATACTACAGGTAAATGACAGAGCCAGGGCCTGATGCTAGATCTTTTTCATATCAGACCAGTATTTGGCTATACTACACTGTCTCTCCAGCAGAAGAGTCTCTGCAAATGTTATATATCAATGTCATGTGCTCTGAAGTTTTATACAGCTGTAAAGAATCACTTTTATATTGCATTCAACTCATGTTCTAGTTAACCTCAAATGTGAACTTTACAACAATTGAAACAGACATAAAGTACTTCACTCAGGTTGGGTAAGAAGTTGTGTTCCTATTCCTGTGCTCAGAACTCTTCTTGAAGTACTGGAGAGGGAAACTGTCAACTCTCAGAGGAATACAGATTTCAGGCCTCTTGCTTTCTTTGTGGTTGGAAAAGTAATTATTGTCTTTTCAAAGGTGTTTTGATGTACCACAGGCTACATTAAAAAGTAAATGTGAAGAAGGAGGGGGAAAAGTATTAACCAAAAGATTTGTTAACCAGATCATAACCATGTTTACTTGAATGAAGTCTTTTATTTCATAGAAAATGTGTAATGTACATGATCTAGAGATGACTGCAGTGCTCAATTTTAAAGTTCCAGCATGCTCTTCAGGCCACTTTACTCATCCCACCATTAACACATTATATTGCATACTCCTTCCTTAACATTCTTGTTTTCCTGATATTTTCTTAATTCCAATTTTGTAGTCTCCACTCCCACTCTGTCCCACCCCTGCCATTTCCTTTACCCAGAACAATACTGCTACGCAGCATTCTTAGTCTGATTCTTTTTCTATATTTTGTGTCAACTGAGACATCTAATTTAATTATCTTCACATTACTTTAACACCTTTCCTTTTTCTTAGTCCACATTTTAATTTCCTTGATTTTTCACCACTAGATACAATATTATTCTTACTGTAAGTTATCATTTTACCTTTACAAAGTTGGGTTTGTCTGTTTGATACTCTTCTAAGCTAATTCATGCATACATCTTACTTGGATGTGACTATTGACCCATGGCAGTTTCTTTTGATGGCTCAGTTAATTTTTCCAGACTTAATAGACCTAATAGCCGGACACAGTGGCTCGTGCCTGTAAACTTCAGCCTATGAAGCGGCTGGGTCTAAGGATCACGGTTTGAGTACCGCTCAGGGCAACACAGCGAGACCTATTCCCAAAAAATAGCTGGGCGTGGTGGCGTGCGCCTGTAATCCCAGCTACCTGGGAAGCTGAGGCCAGGGATTGCTTGAGTCCATGGTATCCCGGGCAACGTGATCCTGTGGTTCCATTGGCAAAAATAGTCCCAAAAAAAGTAATAAAATAAAATAATAATAATAAACCTATTAAATAAACTTTCTATAGTGATAGAAATTTTCTGTATTTGTAATGCCCATGATAATAGCCAATAGCCACTTGTGATTACTGAGCACTTGCAATGTGACTAGTGCAACTCAACAGCTGAGTTTTTCATCTTCAAAATTTAGCATTTCTGTGTAGCTAGTGACTACCATATTGAGCAGTGTCATGCTAGAACATTGTGTTTAGATTTAAAAGTAAAGTTTATACTATTTTAAGTAACAGAAGCTAGTTTACACTTGAAGGCAATAAAAGATTTTATCCTTAAACTTAATGAAAACAAAATTCATATTTATAAATACAGTGTGTCAAACTGAACCACTTATTTTTACTTTGGAAAAGAGATAAGGTTAAAAATCTGTATGTAGACTACTTTATCTCATTATTAAATTATTAATTAATTTATTTTTATCCTCCCCTGGACCTTCCCAACATCATTAAACACAGAAAAAAGATAGTGCTCCAATGGGTCACAATGGTTATATCTAAGTTGTTGGATTTTTCCTTTTCTTTTGTCATCATTTTGTAATTGCCTTATTATGATAATACTAGAAAAGTAAAAGTTGGCCTTTTAAAAATACATCTAAAAATCTTGCTTTCTCAGCATGCCAATGTGAAGGAAAAGATAACCGAATTCCATTACTGAAAGAAGTTTTTGAGGCCTTTCCTAACACTCCCATTAACATCGATATCAAAGTCAACAACAATTTGCTGATTAAGAAGGTACATAAGGCATTGGTTGCTCTGGGTGTGTTGTATCGGATTTCACAAACTACACTAGAGATTAGAGTAGCTGATTGCATAGATTGTTATATAATGTCCAAGGAAATGTGACACTTTGGGATCAGTATTGTTTTAAATAATGCCTTGGTAGAAGAGATCACTTTACTGTAGGAAAACTTATTTTTCAGAGTTGTCATGTCTCAGTCATGTTATAAAAGTGAACTATAAGCCAGTCGTTCTGGAATTTATGTAACTTCTATTATAACTTGTTTCATTTATAATTAGTGTGCCAAATTAAAAAATAACTGTGTCAAGCTGCACAGTCCTGTTCTAGATAAATCATATAATGATAAATTGTAAATAAGTCTTTGTTTTATTTAAAAACATAAAACATTTATATATACATATTCCAAAATGTATTTTTACTGACAGTCCATTATTATCTGCTTTTTAAGTGAAATAATATAAGTCGGTTTACAAATAGACATATGCATAAAATTCTAAATTTTCACATGTAGGTTTCAGAGTTGGTGAAGCAGTACAAACGAGAACACCTAACAGTGTGGGGTAATGCCAGTTATGAAATAGTAGAAAAGTGCTACAAAGAGGTAAGCTTCAGAATGATACCAAGTGGTCTATCTTTGCATTGTTCTGTATCTCCAAATAATAATTTGTTACAGTAATAATATTAAGAATTATCTTATTTCATAGTCTTGATGTAAAGAAAGATGATCCTGGGTAGGAACAGCAAATCAGAGGCTTACTAATAGCAATAATGGATTTATAGGTAGTGGATTTAATAGAGGTAATGCACCTTTCAATTTAAGTTCAATGTAATGGCCTGGCTTCACAGAATTATTCTTTTAACATGCTAATATTAGTTGTTCATCAACATTGTATACATTGTAAAATGTAATTCTTATCTTTTAAGGTCTCGGTTTTTTTGGTTATGTAATTGAAATTTTTTGTGTAATTTTGGATAAAGTGTTTAATTCTGCCACTCAAACTTCTCTTTACCATGTATCCCAAATAGAATGAATCAAATTAAGCTGGGATCATAATTACAGGTAGTGTATAAAAGTAGAACTATTTACCTACCGCAAAAAAAGTTTTTTTAAAGAAAGTATACTTATAAAAAATTAATTTGATATACTTTGAAATGGCATACTAAGCCTCTATAAGCAAGTTTAGCTGCTAGTCATGGCTAGCTAAAGAGAAGTTCAGCTAAGAGAATTTAAAGCTCAAAACGTTAAAAAGTACTGTAAGCATCAAATAATCTGTTTCAATATACAAATGATAGTGCAGAAGAAATAGCATGTAGAAATTCTAAAATACAAACAAAAAAAAGTTTGAGAAGGCTATCCTCCCTACCAAAAAAGGCAAGAACCTAAGTCAGTACTATCAGAATGATTACAATTAAAAGTACAACTGAGCCGGGCATGGTGGCGCATGCTGTGGAAGCCACGGCCGGGGCCAGGGACCACGGTTGAGTCTCCCGCCGGGGGCATGTAGTGAGACCTAGTCCCCCAAAAAAATATCTGGGCATGGTGGTGCGTGCCTGTAATCCCAGCTACCTGGGAAGCTGAGGCTGGGGATTGCTTGAGTCTGTGGTACCGCGGGCAATGTTGCCTGTGGTTTCACAGGCAAAAATAGTGAGACCTAGTCTCAAAAAAAATAAAAGTACAACTGAGGTCCCATGAAGCCAAGTGTGTTTTATTTCTGTGTAACAGGATCTGTGGGATCCCAAGGATCTTGTGTGCAAAGGGAGAGAGCAGAGTAATCACTAGGCTGAATGACTTCAGATATTTAAAACTAGGACTTTCCCGTAACTAATTTGTCCGATGACATTTTCACATCATTAAGTGGGAGATAAATACTGTAGACTCCATGACCTGTTAATCTTTTTACCTCATTCAGAATTTTTTTTCAGATAAAAAATAGTGATAATAGCAAATGTCTGAGTAGATAAGAAACTAGGTCTTTCATATATTACTGATGGAGATGTCAAATAGTGTAGCCACTCTGTTAATTAGTTGGATAGCTTCTTATAAAATATATACTTAGGCCGGGCACAGTGGCTCATGCCTGTAAGCTTCAGCCTATGAAGCGGCCGGGGCTAGGGATCGCGGTTCGAGTTCCGCCTGGGGCCCATAATGAGACCTAGTTCCCAAAAAATAGCTGGGCGTGGTGGTGCGCACCTGTAATCCCAGCTACCTGGGAAGCTGAGACTGGGGATTGCTTGAGTCCGTGGTACCCCGGGCAACAAGAGCCTGCGGTTCCATGGTCAAAAAAAAAAAAAGCAAAATGTATACTTATATGTAAATGTATACACCAAAAATAAATAAATATTTCCTCCCAAAATATAAATATTTACCAAATATATTGATCAAAATATAAATATACACCTACCATATTAACCAGCAATCTCATTCTTGGGCATTATTCAGAAAAATGAAAATTTATCCACACAAAAACCTTTGCATGAATGTATGTATAGTTTCATACATTACACACATGAAAGTTGCAGTCTAGGTGTTTTGGAATCTTGAATACATCTTCCAACAGAAGCTTAAAATGGTGGTTAGATTCTTGAAACTATCTTACAAAATTCTGTTTCATCTGACAGTTGTCATATTTGCAACAGTATTATTATCTCTCTGGATATTTGATCTATATCATATCCTGTTTAAAATATACATATATAAAATATATAGATATTCTTGCTGTACTGTATTATATGTCTTGATGAGAATTTTAAGATACAGAATAGATTAATATCTAAAGATATAGTTACATTTTTTTAAACTCTAGTGAAGTAATTCTATATCTTCATAGATACAGAATTGCAAAAACAGAGGACAGAAAGAAACTTTACTATCACCCATCAACTCTCGTTGATTGACCTTGATGTATTTGTCAAGGACAGCCATTTTTAGTGTAATGTGTTTAGAAATGGACGATGATAAGTCAAAGATACTTTTAACAGAATGCAAGATACAGTCTTGGGAAATTTTGAGGTTTGTGAAATGATCCTCTTTATTTGAATAGTTGTAAAGTAACATACAATATTGTTTGTTTCTTGTAGAATTCAGATATTCCTGTACTCTTCAGTCTACAACGTGTTCTTCTCATTCTTGGCCTGTTCTTCACTGGCCTTTTGCCCTTTGTGCCCATTCGAGAACAGTTTTTTGAGATCCCAATGCCTTCTATCATGCTGAAGTAAGTGGTTATTCTGTTTTCACCAATTATCAAGTATAGAGAGACTAAGATAAAAGCTTATCAATAATCTATATCAATGATGAAGAATAGGTTGTTTGTAGTTATTTCCATTATTGGTTAGCTGACTTGTCTTAACAATACTTTTTTATTTATTTTTTATTTTATTATTTTTTAGTTGATTGTACATATTTTTTACTTGTAAAAAATACATATATTTTACATTGTTGTTTACCCCTAGGTTCTCCCATTACCTTGTTACCCGTGAACCATCATTTTAATGTCTTGTGCTCATCCCCCCCTGGTTTTACCCTCCTCCCCTTCCCTTGCTCTATGTTTCAGTTCTATTGTTTTAAGTTTTACTTGTCCTTTTGTTTGCTTTCCCTATATCCCAAATATAGGTGAGGTCATTTAGTATGTCTCTCTTTCTTTCTGGTTTATTTCTGCTAGCATGAGTCCTTCTAGGGCCATCCATGCCATCACAAATGCATCAAATTTGTCTTTTTGATTGCTGAATAATATTCCATTGTGTAAAATATACCATAACTTTCTGATTCATTTATTTGATTTGGGTCATTTGGGTTGTTTCCATAGTCTGGCTATTGTAAATAGTGCTGTAATAATCATCCAAGTACAGGTGTCCTTTTGAATGAGTGTTTTTGTCTCCTTTGGGTAGATACCCAGAAGTAGGATTGCTGAATCAAATGGTAATTCATTTTCAGTAATTTGAGGGTCCTCCACACAGCTTTCCATAGTAGCTGGACCATTTTGCATTTCCACCAACAGTGTAATAGTGTTCCTTTCTCTCCACATCTAGGCCACCATTTCTTGTTGCTCATTTTTTTCATGCAGGCCATTCTTACCAGTGTATGGTGGTATTTCATTATAGTTTTGATTTACATTTCCCTGATTATAAGTTGAGCATTTTTCCATATGCCTATTGGCCATTTGTATTTTCTCTTTGGAGAAGTGTCTTTTAAGCTCTTCTCCCCATTTTTTTAAAAAGAGATTAGGTCTCGCTGTGTTCCCCAGGATTATCTCAAACCCACAGACTCAAGTGATTCCCAGCCTCAGCCTCCCAGGTATTTGGGGTTACAGACACATGCCACCATGCCCAGCTTCTTCTCCCCATTTTTGACTGGGCTTTTCTCTTCACTTTTGTTAAGTTGTGTGAGTTCTTTGTGCATCTTTGATATCAGGATCGTGTCAGTTGAGTAGAGTGCAAAAATTTTTTCCTATTCAGTTGGGTGTCTGTTTAACAATATTTTTTGAGAAAATTATGGCACATTTTGTAAAATAAATTATTAAATATTACAAGTATTTGATTTGGACCCCTCTCAGGTGACAATGACTGTGTCTGTCTACTTACAAGACAGGTGAAAAGAATTGAGTTTAATTGTTGGAGCATAATCTTTCATTCTAATGTTAAATAGCAATTGTTCTCCAACTTCTCTTACTTCTTTCTACTATAGTGACAACAATATTCAGCTGAAGTTACCTTAAACTCCAAATTCACACCTAGTAATTTAATATAGTAAAGAGAAGCAACTACACCAACCAGAGAAACCTCTGGAGATAAGAGAAGATACTTCTGTATTTTCATAATTTCTCCACTGGATACAAAGCCTTGCTTTTCACATACTAATTTACTACAAATATAAAACTATTTAGCACCATGTTAACACTTTGGAAAATTGGTATAATACAGAGAGAATTAGCATGGTCCCAGCTCAAGGATGATGGGCAAATTTGTGGTGTTCCTTAAATATATGTATATTTGTATACATCACTTAGTATTTTCTGGCAAATGATAAGTACTCAATAAACAATAGCTTTTATTGTTAAATTATGTTTATTGTCATTATAATTAAAGAAAGGTGGCTTCATCTAGAATGTGATTACTAGCTATAAAACTTTAATAACATCTGAATTTAAAAAACTAGGAACGCCTAGGGAGCAATAGCCACTCAAATCTGCCTGCTTCCTAGCCACCGCCTTCCTGAGGAGGTCAGGAGTGGAGTTCAGACCCCAGTACTCTTCCAGTTTGAGTGATGTCTGAACATCAGGGAGTAGAGTGTGTTCCTTCATCCCCATGGGGAAAGCAGGAAGGTTTGCTTCCAGTTCGGGTGGGAGACAGAGCTGGCTGCTCCAAAGACCCCAGGGCACAGAGTACAGTCACTGCAAAGGTTAACTTGAAATTACTGGAAACAGAAAACCCAAATGGACTTTTTTTTTTTTGAGACTTGGTCTCTCTATTTTTTGCCCGTGGGACCACAGGCTCTCGTTGCCCGGGGTACCACAGACTCAAGCAATCCCTAGCCTCAGCTTCCCAGGTAGCTGGGATTACAGGCACGCACCACCGCGCCCAGCTATTTTTTTTTTTTTTTTGGAACTAGGTCTCACTACGGGCCCCAGGTGGGACTCGAACCGCAATCCCTAGCCCTGGCCTCTTCATAGGCTGAAGCTTACAGGCACGAGCCACCGTGCCCGGCCCCAAATGGACTTTTTAAAAATTTATCTTTGTTCTGTTACAAATACTTTGTGGACAAGGCACTGTGTAATACTTACTCTGTTGCATTAATGTTTCTTTTTATGATTCAAATTTCATTTTCCCTCAGGCTAAAAGAACCACAAGCCATGTCCAGAAGTCAAAAGTTTCTCATTTGGCTTTCTGATATGTAAGAATTTTAGTTTCCTAATATACACATTATTGTTTTAGCTGCGTTTGTTAAATACTGTGCTTATAATTTATTGTAAGCTTCGCACTTACAATTTGTAACAAGGATGTGTTGAACAAGGTATACAAGTGTATATGAACTAGCTTAATTACTACTCATAACTAGTTTAATTACTACTCATGAAACTTTTGGAGGACTCTTGATACAGGATCTTACCCAACTTCAGGAGAAAATGGAGTGCCCGTCTACAGGTTAAATGATTTACTTAGGATTGCCTAGGTAGGTAGTAGGAGGGCTGGATCATTCCTTTCTACTTATTTGCTTTTTCCACTACATTGTAGTGGAAAACATTGTAAAAAGAAGTGTGTATAGCAATAGAGTATATGTAAAAGTATATATTGAGTAATGGCACATATTTCAGAAAAACCTATACCAACACTTAGAAAGAAAGAACTACCTATAGAGTAGGTAAAAGTCACAGTTATGCTATATTTTGCTTTAAAATGAAACTTTTAATGTATAAGTAATAGTCCTAAATTGCAACCTTTTTATTACTTTCTCTTTCAAGAGTTGGAAAACTTTTCCAACTATGTGCACAGTTATATATATATATATATATATATATATATATATATATATATATATATATATTTGCTTTACTCCTGGTTTGCTAATTTTTAAACCGGATTTTTAATCAGTATTAAATGCACATGATTTTTTACTCTATATTATTGTTAAGTAACAAAATGTACCCAAATTCGATCTTCAACCAGGAAAATGCTGCCAAGAGTTATACCAAGTGGAAAATTTTAATAGTTAGAAGGAGGATGGGATAAGAAAAGAGATTATTTCAGGCAACACCAGTCTCTTAAGGGAAAATTAGAAGGATTTTACCTTATTAGTTTTGATTTTTCCTCACCAGGAAATTCCAGGTTATTGGTTTAGAATTTCAATGTGGGGAGAGGAGGCTGAAACAAGAGTTTCAAGAGTTTCTGGCATTACATTTTGTTGGGGTTTGGTATAAACAACTCCATGTTGGGTCTATTTTTTTCTTTTTTTAACATTATTTAAGTATTCTACTAGACATGAGTAGAATAAAACTATGTTCAGTTTTCCAGTGTAGTTATCTCCCATCTTGCTTAAGCGAAACATACACTTTTTTTTTTTTTTTTTACTTTGAAACATTTATTCAAATACCCTTCTGATCACACACATTCCAGGAACACTCAAAAAACAAACCAAATATAATCAGATGTTAAGGATTGGTCTTCAAATTTTATAGCCAATGAGGTCATGCTTGCCTATGATCTTGCCAACATAGACCCACATCCACACCTCAGTGACCCAAACCATTCAGCAGAGCTTCCTTAACTGTGAGCTGCTTGAAGCTTCCAGTTTTAGCACTACTGACTATTTTTTTCAAGCTTTGAATAGCAGGAATCTCAGCAGGGGGTGGAGGGACTAGCTCAACCTTGGCATAACTCAAAAATGTGACCAATCCGTGGTTTTGAGTAAGTCACAACAGCATTCACCATTGCTGGAGCTTTCTCTGCGGGGTTATGGATAGACTTGGGCCATGGTTCTAGAACTGCATGATTCTAGTCCGTGGCCCCGAACAGCCGGCTGAATGAAACATTCACTTTTAAGTTAGTTATTTGGAACTAAAAAAAAAAAAAAGCTTTTTCTTGAATATAGAATAATGTAGCTGATGAACATTAGGTTCCTAAGCTAGCGCAGAGACTCATCAATTATATATGTTGACTATGATAGTATGAAACTCGATCCACGTTCACTTCTTTCTTTATCTTCAAAAGTTATGAACACTAACTTTGCAGTTTTTTCTATCCTTTATTATGGTACCATCAAGGAAAATGAGGAGGCCACTTCTCCACTGAGTTACTTCAGTAAGAATGTCTCCTCAGTACCTAGTGGCAAAAAGGAGTAAAAAAGGAGTTTCTGATTGTCAGCTGGCAAGCAGCTGTGAAAGCAAACCCTGTAGTTTAAACAAGCGTATCCAATTATTATTACTTTCTGGTATTGCTGAAGCATTGAAATTCAATATAACTAGGAGTTAATAAACTCTAACTAAATCAGTGCTAAGGACTGATTCTAATTCTTTGTTAGAGCTAAGATGTACCTAAAATCTGTTCTGCTTTTCTTTTCTAGCTTACTAATGAGAAAAGCATTATTTGACCACCTTACTGCCCGAGGCATTCAAGTAAGTTTCTGTGATGGTGAATTTTGGAAACCCCCATACCTTCCTGATTTAACATAAGCAAAAAGGTTAGAAATTTGTAACTTAATTTGGTCCAAAATTTAATGACATTGTCTTACTGGTTCACACTGGAATACTTTAAGCTCTGCCTCACATTTAAAGAGAAAAGCTTTTTTTTTTGAGACTAGATCTTGCTATTTTTGCCCATGGAACTGCAGGCTCACGTTTACCGGGTACCACGGACTCAAGCAATCCCCAACCTCAGCTTCCCAGGTGGTTGGGATTACAAGCGTGAGCCACCATGCCCAGCTATTTTTTTGGGACTAGGTCTCATTACGTTACCCTGAACGGGACTCGAACCATGATCTCCGGTCCCTGCCATGGCTTCCTAGGCTGCCATTTACAGGCATGCAGCCGTGCCCGGCTAAAAAGAAAAACTTTGGCATTTCTGCAGCTTGAGTCCACTTATGTATATTTGAGAATAGCCAAAATCAGAGGGATGGAACAGTGTATATTTAATGAGTAAAGTGGAATTTCTAGAAAGAAATTATTTCTTAAAATTGCAGATTTTAAAGGTTGTTTTGAACTAAGATTATATGCTCTGGTAAAAATAAGGTTTTTATTTTAACATCTCTTCTCATACTTCTAATTTTCAGGTGTATATTTGGGTATTAAATGAAGAACAGGAATACAAAAGAGCTTTTGACTTGGGAGCAACAGGGGTGATGACAGATTATCCAACAAAGCTTAAGGTCTTTTTACATAATAATTCCACATAGAAAAAGAGGTTCTCAGTAGCATTCAAGAAAAACATGGACAGACCTAAGAGAAAATACTTCGCCATCATTTCCCAAAGCCATCGATTCCAGAATGGTAAAGGTTTAATCAGTTAAGTTTTAAATTACCTCATTTTTAATCCCATCTGAGAATGTAGAAACTATATATTGTGTATTTATTTTAAACACTATTGCATATTTTACATTTGTAAATAGTTTGTTAAACAAGATAACTGACTATGAGATGTAAATGGAAGATTATTGATTGAGGTTTCTGTATATGATACAGTATTCTACTATTTAAGTAATTCTGAAATCAAAGACTATTGGATAAATTTGGCATTAGCCTTCACTGAATAAGATCAACCCAGTAGTGAAACAAAAGTATTGAAGGTCTTTGTAGCAATTCTAAGTGGTCCTGTTATTCGTAGGTACATTTTAGTGACAGAGGTGAAATACAGTGGAAGGAAAGTGTGGAAATCAGTGATAACAGTTATCTGACAAGTTGTGCTTTGTTAACAGAAGACAAACTCAAATAACAAGAAGTTTATTACTTGATCAGACACAAAATCTATAGACTGAAATATATTTCTTGGTGGTTGTTAACAGGAATATTCTATTTGGAATCCTTTTCAGGTGTATAACAATGCTACCCTGCTTTTATTTTTGGTACACTCTAAAATTGGACTTATCAATTTTAAGTTATAGTAAAATTCAAATAGCTTTTGTTTCCTTTAAAGAGATGTAAAATAATCATTTTTTTTCTGATAAGTAATTGTCTGGGCCTATATCTAGATTTTAAATAGCATCTTGAATCCTATTAATCACATGAAATTGATGGAAGTACATAGCATTGTCTCTGATACTTATAGTATAAACCACCTGTTCCTAATTTTTTAAAAATTTATTCTTCTGAGTATTAAATAGTGACATAATTTTTCAAAGTATTAAGCATCACTTTTCTCAGCTTTTCTGTGGTTTCATGTAAATCTGTTCCTAGTATTTTTGACTTATTTTTATTATCTCCTTGGAGGTAAATATTATCTGGAATAATAAATGTCCCTTACCTAGATTGTATCTTGCATTTGGAGTTTGCCAACTAACAGCTGTGAAAGATGATCAGACTCTCACATCTGTCATTGAAATGATATAAATAACATTTGATTTTTTGTTTAAACTGAAATAAAATTTTCTGAGAATAAAATAGAAGTTCTTTATTTTTTTTACAGTTATATTGCCATATAAAGTTAATAGATTTTTCTCAGAATTCAATGAGGTGGTAAGATGATTACATAGTAAATGCATCTGAGAAAATATGGAAACACTTTTATGATAAAGAACTTGCTTTTTGGCATTTGAGCAAATAACCTGCAAGTGATTCATTTTCACTTTTTTTTTTTTTTTTTTGTGACTAGGTCTTGCTATTTTTGCCTGTGGAACCTCAGGCTCACGTTGCCTGGGGTATCACAGATTCAAGGAATCCCCAGCCTCAGCTTCCCAGGTAGCTGGGATTACAGGCTCGCACGCGACACCAAGCTATATTTTTTTGGGACTAGGTCTCCCTATGTGCCCCTGGCAGGATATGAACCGCGATCCCTGACCCTGGCTGCGGCTTACAGGCATGCGCCACCATGCCTGGCCCTCATTTTCACTTTTGCTATTGTAACTTGAAATAGTTGCTAAGGATCATTTTGACCATTACTCTTTTATTTATTCATTTCAGTTTTTGCTTTGTTATGATTAGAAGCATTAGAAGGCTTGCATATATTTTCAGTGAAACTGCAGAAGATAAAGTATTCAGTATGCAGAAGATAAAGTATTTACATTTAGAAACAATAATTTTATAATTAATGATTTTAATTCACTTAATAAAAGTATAGTGGTTATAGCAAGAGCGTTTCTATCATTATAGAACATAAATACTGCTTTTTCTGATTGGAGCATCATGTTTTTAAAAAGGTTAAGTACTTTTTCATTTTGAGATATTAGTAGGCATGGTGAACAGCATCAAGGGAAAGACTACAGAAGTCATCAAAAGATTAGATACTTCTGGCATAAGACTGGCACTAGATTTGTCAGACCCAGCTATAGGTCTAGTCCAGCCAATAGTATCCTAAGTGCATGGCAGCATTCATCAATTAGCAGGCATTTCAGTAAGTAATTGGCATGAGGTAGTTTTAACATAAGCAAGTGAGAGTTTATTTGTAGGACTAAAGTCCTTGGTATATGACCAATGTAAAAAGGGATATAGCTACCAGAACTAGGACTCAGGTCTTGGAAAGAAACTCATTTAATAGAGTTGAAAAACAGAGCTATAATGTAGCACTAATTTTAGGGCTAAGCTAAGTGGGCACTGAATCTCAGAGATGCTCTAACTTACAGTCTAGAAATTGGGGCAGAGTCCTAACTATTGGTGGGCATCTAGTAGCCACAATTGTGGGGAAGGAATGGCTGCAGTGGGTTTGTAAAAGAGAAAAATAATATGTGAGACCTTTGCAGACTACAATGTGGAAGACTGCTTGGATGTATGAGATGGTTTTTCTGGAAAAATAACATTTTTAAAAAGTCAAGAGAAAATCTGCCACAGTGTGTCAATTGAAGGAAAGCTATGAATGCCAGGTCTAAGAGTTTGTTCTGAAATGAAGGCTATCTATCTCAAAACAGTTGACTAAACTTGAGACATTAAAAATAAGAACCAAAACTACTAGGCAATAATATGACAACCATTTTCAGTATGAAAAGGAAGTGTAAATTGTAGTCTTAGGCCAAAACAAGATCAGAACTCAGCAGTGGGGTCTGAGAGTCAAAGAGAATTGAGAGTATACCAAGAAAATGCATGGAGCAATGGTGATACTTAGCTTTTCTGTCTTGTTTGTATGGCACTGAAAAGCTATTGTTTAGAAAGTTGAATCATTCTATAATCTGAATTAAAGATACTAACCAATGTCAGAAAAGAGTCTAGAAACCAGATCAGAAGGGCAAACAGATACTATTGCACAACAGTTAATTTGTCAATGAGCCAGAAGATGAGATACTCTTGCAACAATTCAAACAGGAAGTGATAAGGATCCAGATGAAAGTAGTAGGCAAATAATGCACTTACCTGTCTTTATAAGAAACAATTAATGAGTCACTGAATAAGTGAATGTAAAAGAAGGGAAAAGTCAGTACTAACTCCAAAGCTTTAAGAAAATGGGAAATTTGGAGAATTTTTTATGAGTCTACCCATAAGGGAAATAAGTGCTGAGGAATGAGAATTTTGACCTGACTCCTCTAGGGGTACTAAACCACAAAGTTTTAAAGGGACAGGCTTCTTTTCAAAGATGTGAAATTTATATATAAATTATTTAATATTTAAAAAGAAGAAGAAAGGACAATGAAAACAATAAGAACCATCAGAAAAATACATTTCAAGCCAGGCACAGTGGCTCGTGCCTGTAAGCTTCAGCCTTTGAAGCGACTGGGGCTAGGGATTGCAGTTCGAGTCCTGCTCAGGGCAACACAGTGAGACCTAGTCTCAAAAAATTAGATGGGCCGTGGTGGCACATGCCTGTAATCCCAGCTACCTGGGAAGCTGAGGCTGGGGGATTACTTGAGTCTGTGGTACCCTGCGCAATGTGAGTCTGCGGTTCCACGGGCAAAAATAGAGATCTAGTCTCAAAAAAAGAAAAAAAAGAAAAAAGAAAAAGAAATTTCAAAGACCATGACCAGACATGAAGGTGCCAAGGAAAAGCACATGAGAGGTCTGCAGAAGCAAGGCATAGATAGGACATTAGCTTATCACATTGAACAAGTTCCTGGGCAAAACTTGAACAAAGAACCTCCCTCCTCTCTGTGACT
>PVHY01015281.1:0-29406 GCA_004024945.1 Uropsilus gracilis
AGGCGGCGGGGGGGGGGAGGGGGCGAGGGAGCTCCTCCAGCCCCTTCTGGTGCCCTGCCCGTTTTGCGGCGGGCGCCCCCTTTCTGGCCAGAGACACGGGGGCGTCGGGAGGCCGCGGGGCTTGAGCCAGGACCTCGCTGGGCATCCTGCCTGGCTCAGGCCCTGGTACCTTCCGAGTGACCTTGAAGCAGACTCCTGGTGGCTCTGCAAGCTGCGTTTTGTTGATTTTCCCTTTTTTTGTGGAAAAGACGCGCTGGGGAGGACCAGGCGGGGAGGACCAGGCGGGGAGGACCAGGCTGGGAGGACCAGGCTGGGAGGAGGCAGAGCAGCCTCCTGGCAGGTGCATGCGGGGCCCGGGCCTCGGACTTCCGGAGAGGGTCTGGGAAGCTGGCGCTGCGCTCGGGTGCCCGGGCCGCCCAGCCCCTGCCTGTCACCGGCAGGGGCGAGGCCCCAACCCACCCTCAGGGAAACGCCCCGCTGAACTCCAGTGAACCCCAAGGCACAGAGCTGGCGGAGAAGGCTGCTGGAAGGAGGGGCCTCGCTTCGTTGCAGAAGATGAAGTCCAAAAGAAAGAAAAGGCTTCAGGGCCCTTGTTCCCAAATATAGCACCAGTGATCCACTGCGGCTCACCCTCTGAGGCAGGAGTGATCTTAATTGTTTTCCCTCCCCGGATGAAAAGCAATTGTTTCTCTCTCACATCCATTAATAACATCCCAAAGGAAAAGCCCCTAGGGAAATGGAGGGCACTTGAGGTTCAGGAACTATTTTTTCTTTTAGTTTCAAATGCTGTGTGTTTGGTTTAGCTGGGGTGTTTGTTTTAAATTGTGTTCTATCCCTTCCAGTCCTGCAGGCTGAGCCTCCTTCTCCGGTGACAACCTTGGGCTGTTGCTCTCCTGCCTGCTGTAGATGAAACTTCTTTTCTGTGGACTCTCAACCTCTCTTTTTCCAAGTTGTCACTGACTCCCCTTTTGTAATTAGAATTCATCCTGGAAGCCTGGCAGCCGGGCACGGTGGCTCGTGCCTGTAAGCTTCAGCCTGTGAAGCGGCTGGAGCTAGGGATCGCGGTTTGAGCCCCACTCAGCTGGGCGTGGTGGTGCGCACCTGTCATCCCAGCTACCTGGGAAGCTGAGGCTGGGGATGGCTTGAGTCCATGGCACCCCGAGCAACGAGAGCCTCCGGTTCCATGGGCAAAAATAGCATGGCCTAGTCTCAAAAAAAAAAAAAAAAAAAAAAAAGTATTAATCCTGGAGTGCCACACCCTCGTTTTCTAATAGGCCTTTTAAAGCAGGGGTGACCTATATAAAAACCTTGAACAAGATCCTGGCGGTTGGTGATAAGGAGCTGGATACTTTCTATTTTTGTAATGGGAGAATTATATCAATTTTTGTAACCACAATCAGTGTGAAGCAAGTTGTTTTTGTGACTTCTGGGTGGTTTTCTCAGCTCCAGAGTTGTGACAGAGAAAACGAGAACCCAAGCTGGAGTCAATGTTTCCTCAGACTGGGACACTTGTGAGTAGTACGTGACTTTGCACTAAGGGGTACGAGGAGAGGCTTTTTGGTTCTTATGTTTTTGTTAGGTGTGGCGACATGTGTACATTGATGTCGTAATTTAAGGTCGTGATATAAAACTTCCTTTTAAAATGCGCTCAAAGAGGTTTAGAAGTTGAGCGAGAGGGTCAAGGATGGCCTGAGTAATTGTGCTGTGTGACTATGGTGAGAAGACAAAACCAAACATGGAGTTATAAGTGGTTTCTAAACCACTAGAAAGTAGAGCTCTAACAGTATTCGAAATTCTAAGGAATTTTGTTTTCTTGAGTCACAGAGCTCTTACACTGTGGTTCTCAGTAGATTACAGTAGATTCTCAGTGACAGAACTTCTGGGATTAACATCTTAATTCTGAATGAAAAGTTTATTTTCATTTATTGCCGAACGATACCAGAAATGCCATAAAAAATGACCTAGTGAGGGAGAGAAGAAAATTTCAGAGTTGCTCTCTTTTAAACAGAAAACCCGCTGATTTTGAGAGTGCCTTATTACATCTGGTAGAAATGCTTCACTTGTAATTTAAATGATTCGGTTTAGCTGCAGGACGGCTTGGCTTTGGTGACCCGTTTTATGTTCTGTTGCTGATACTTTTCAAACTAAGAACAGGGTGTTCCTATAGAATACAGGATGTTCCTATAGACTATAATGTTGAGATTCATAAAATGTGCAAGTGGAAAGTTGGTAACACGGAAATGTGGAAGATGGAATGTAGAGAACAGTAATTTACATCCCTTGTTTGGCATTACCTCATTTCAGAGCTTCACATACACGCAGATACGAGTTTTTCATCCAGAGTCCCAAGAGATGATAATAGAGTTGCTCGTGGGGCCTGGGGTCGTTGGAGTTGAGAATCGGGTGGGCTCTTAGTTTCTCTCTATATTCTTGTGTTCCTTATACCATGTGTACTTGTGACTGGCTCAAAATTAAATAGAGAAGGAAAAGAACTGAATGAAAATGTAACCAATGTATTTGTTACTCAATAAAATGAAAATAATCAGTATTTTTAAAAAAATTTTAATCATGTACACACACATTGTTATGTACCCCGAGTTTCTCCCACCACCTTTGCCACCCAGGAACTATCACCTCAATCTCTTGTGCCCATCCTTCCCCCTGATATTACCCCCGTCCCCAATAGTCAGTATTTTTTAAGCATTTTTTTAAGCATTTGTCATCTGCCACATTTTGTAGATTCAGATCGTAAATTATGACAGTGTTTGTCTTTCACCTAATGTTACTTAATAAATGGTCATAGGACTCTGTCTGTGGGGCTGAGATGATTTTTTCTTTATAGGTTTCTTAAGTATGATTAAGCATATTTGATGACCTCTGTTATTTGGAGGATCTCCAACAGTGCACCCCATCTTTGGTCTCATCCAGCTTCTCAACTCCAGTTTTTCTCTCCTAGGAACAGAAGTGACTCTAAATCCACCAAATACATATTGAAGCACGAACGGATTTACTATGAAGCGCAGAAGCAGATAGTGCCAGATTATAAGCAGTAGTTGGGAACACATTTGTGAGTAAAAAAGTCTCTCTTTGCCTGTTATTAGACCATCTGCATGCCAAATCCTATACATTTTGGTAAAGATCAGAAGGAGCAAGTTAGCTGTCATAATTGACCAGTTGTCAGGGATTAACAACTTCTAAGACTTTCTTGAGCATCTCAGTAGTCAGGGAGTGGGGGTGTTAAAGTATAAGATGTCTCCCACAGCTAGACCTGCTTTGTTTTACATGTGGTATTGTTAATGTTTACTGTGACTTATATGTAGTAATTTTGCCAAAAGTGTAATGTTGCTTCAGTTTTGAAGTTAATCCCTTTTAAAGAACCCTTATGTGTACATCAGATTTTAAACCACCTAACACACATTTGCTTTTGCCATTTGTGTTATCTTCTTGGTTTATTTACATCTAGTCTTTTATATCCCCATTCAGAATGTAATGATTAGGGGAGTTGTAGGACAAAATACTTTTATTCTGATCATCGTCACAGTTATATATACATTTGGGGGTTATTTTTGTTTTTACAAAATTATATTTTATAAAATTATAAAGCAATGGTCAGCTTAAAGCTGTCTTTATTTTTTTTGAGATATAGGGTAAAACTCTTTTAAGAGATTTGAAAATTGGTTTCTCAGATCAAGCCCCAAACCTTGTTGAAATCAAAATAAATTTTAAGTAGATATGTAACTTTGGGGCATAGTTTTCTGATGAACTGAATTGCTGCATACTGATTTTTATTCTTTCTTTTTTACAGCTGGAAAAGCAGTGTCCGTGTTGTTATGTACACCTCCAAAAAGTTCAGATCTGTAGGGGAATTGTGTAAACTGAACTACAGGGTAGCAGTGTTTTAATAGCTATTGTAGACGTATTTACTGTATTAAAAATGAGTAAAAGAAAAAGCAGTGACACACCACTAGGAAGGTCAGTGACATTTTATTCAGTCGACCTGGTACAATAAGCTTGAGGAAACGTGGCTTTGAGGCTGATCGCCATAGGTTAACCATGGTTGTTATACTTTGATCAGCATTTGGGGCGTTATTTTTGCTGCATTTCCCTGGGAGCATGGAGCTTTCAGTAATTCGCAGGGTTGCTCAATTCATTTATCTTATCTTTACCTTTAAAGGCATGTTGTGCTTTTTTTAAATGCTACATGTAAATATTCTACTGAATAAAAATTATTAATGTGAAACTTGAAATCCCTCAAAATGGATGGATACATTATGGATTTATTGACACACATTCTACATTTGACATGCTTTGCATTCAGCCATCAGATAAATTTGCAGTAAGCGATGTTTCAGTTTGTATTTTATGATTATTAGGGAATTGCATCTTAGTGAATTTAAAATTGCCATATTTACCTTATGAATCTGATTTTCATCATGATACAGAGTTTCTTTTTTCATGCATGATAGAAACTTCTAATTTCATTTTTATAAGCTCCTAGCATCTTTCCTTCAAATAATTGATCAGGAAATTTTAATTTAAGCTTTACTTCAGGCTTCTTTTTGTGTTATAAGCAGCATGCATTTGCACAGACATTAAGAGAAAGTACATGTGTGTACATATTTGTGCTGTGCTTATACAATAATTAAAAATATTTGCTCCTAAGCACTATCCTCAAGGTGCGATTTCAGCAGATAAGTGAGAAGTCATTGTGTTACAGAAAAGCATTTTTTTCTGTGTTTTATTTTTCCTCTGTGTGTATTCAGTCCTCACACACGGCAAGTCTCCTTTTGTTCTTTATGAGGTACTGTCTTCTGACTTCAGGGTGTAGAGAAGAGCTGATCTTTTAACACTCAGTCATTCCTGTCTTTAAATTCTTTGCCCGCAGACCGAGTGGGGCAACATTCCCTTCTCCCACTGCTGCCGAGATGGCAGAAATCAGCCGAATTCAGTATGAAATGGAATACACCGAAGGCATCAGCCAGCGAATGAGGGTCCCGGAAAAGCTAAAGGTAGCGCCACCCAATGCTGACCTGGAGCAAGGCTTCCAAGAAGGAGCTCCCAACGCTAGCGTGACTATGCAGGTTCCTGAGAGGATTGTTGTTGCAGGTATTCGACGTGTGTTTACTAAGTTGCCTGATAAGTCTTTGTTTTATTTGTTAATTTGGCAAAACCTGGCTTCCTCAAAGCATTATTTACAAAAGAGTCTGGGAATTGCAACGTGATAGTTTTGTTTTTTTCAAAATTTCTGTTGTAACTAAGATTGCAAACTATTTTAATCATGCAACTAATTATTAAGATTAATGTACAAACAAACATGCATTTGCACGTGCATAAGTACCTATGCCAACACTACTGTGATCCAGTTATAAAACATTTTCATTACCCTGAAACATTTTCATTACCCATGTGCCCCTTCGCAGTCTAGTTTTCCATTGCTCAATTCAAGGCAGCTTGTAATTTCCTTTGTATAACCAGAGATTACATCCATCTTTTCTAGAGTTTCCTAAAAATGGAACGTTGCAGTATATAATCTTGGGTGTGACTTCTTTTGCTCAGTGGAATGTTTTTAAAATTCTTGATGTTGTTGCTTCCATCAATTGTTCGTTTCCTTTTATTGCTGGTTGATCTTCCACGGTGTGTGTCCACCACAGTTTGCTTAGCCACTCACTTGTTAATACACATTTGCCTGACTGCCTCCCACCTCTGAACATTCATTACGGGTCTTTGTGAGAACTTGTTTTCATATCTCCAGGAGTGGAATTGACAGCGTATATCAGAAGTTATATTTAACTATGAAAAGCTGCCGGACTTCCTTCAAAATAGTTTGTATAGGTATCTCCCACTTTTAAAACGTTCATGTTACATGTCCTTGCTAAGAAAAAAAGAATCCTGGTCAGTGTTGATTCAAGGATCCGCTTTAATCATACATCACTCTTCCTTAAAATTGCAGTTTCCAAGAACCTAGGCAGGTTATTAAGTGAGGACTTGCTGTACCTGTTTTCACTAACAAAGTAACCCGAAGACTTTTGCTTGTACAACAAAAGGAGAAAAGCGAGAATTGCACATCACGTGATGGCTGTTTCGCAGCCATGTTTTGCAGTTGCACAGGCAGCATAGGGGCAACTCCTCATCCTTCCTCAGGACCCACTTTATGCCCCAGGAGGTGTACTTGTCCTGTCATTCCTGTGGTTACTAGATGTTGGCAATACCCCAGGTTTTATGTGCTACTTGGTATCAGTTGGTAGCTTATTTGGGCAATCTGGAAATGCTAAAAAAATTAAAGTATGGCAATCACTTTATACCATTTTTGCTTAGGAATAGTTTCATAGAAACACTTTGCTTGTAGATAGCAGAAGAAGCTTGTACCAGTTTCTGTGTTCCTTGGTGGCGCAAAGGGAGTTTCGATTGCATATAGCCTTGTCAACACTTTGTATTGTCAGGGTTTTAAATTTAACAATTCTAGTGGGCCTAGGACATTATGATTTAAAAAATGACTATGTTTTTAAAATATCCCTCCCTTTTTTTGTTTTATTTTCAGGAAATAGTGAAGACATTCCATTTTCAAGACCAGCGGATCTTGACCTTATTCAGTCAACTCCCTTTAAACCTCTGGCACTGAAAACACCACCTCGTGTACTTACGCTAAGTGAAAGACCGTTAGATTTTCTGGATTTAGAAAGACCTCCTACAACCCCTCAAAATGAAGAAGTAAGTAGAGTTAACATCAACAGAATTTGTAATAGTAACAGAAAAGAGCAAAAGTCCTGAGGTTCCTAGGCTGAGCATCACATTATTAACAGTGTGTCCAGTGCTACATAAAATCTTGACAACTGAAATTCTGATTTTTCGGTGCCCCATGTGAGATTTTTGTGCTTTTTTTTTAATTTAAATACTATGTTTCAGGAAAATGGAATTTTTGTAGAAAGCGGTAACATTTAAGTTATCTGAAAGAAGAGCTTTCAGGAGTTCAATCCTAAGCAGTGGAGGAGTTGGGATGGTGACCACAGGAGAAGAATCGGTGTGTCAGTTACAAGAGCTGTCTTGCAAACACGACCTTCAGGCTCTTTTTTCCTTTGACACTACCTAATATTACCTGTTTCATTTAGTTGAGACTAAAAAGTTTCTCCTGACTTCGTTCCTGAATGGAACGGTATTAAATAAAGTATTAGTAGCAGCTTCACGTTTCCTCCCCATTGACTCAGGGCAGGTCTTGTGAGGTTGCTTTGGTGCGTGTGTGGTCGTAGTAGCTGCAGCTTTTTCCTTAGAGCTTCTGCCCTGTTTATGCCATTGCCCTGAGGCTGATAAGACAGCAGTGCAAACAGCAGATTTTATCGGGGCTATCGCCGCTTACGTCCGAACTGCTCTTCCATGTACTCCTGTCGGAAGAGTGTTCACGTAGTCGGGGCTTGCTTTTACCTAGAGCTGCTGGTCCGAAACCTCGGGGTCGTCTCGGTTGTCATCAGAAACCGGCCACCGCCAAAAGAGCATGTCTCAGCACTGCCCCCCCTTGGATCGCAAGAGTTTTCCTGGAGGCTTTTCCTGCTCTTGGTCAAAGGCTGTCCCGATGGCGCCAGCCACTCATGACCTGTGTTCGCACCTTTCTCAAGGCTGTGTCCCTGGTGCAGCTTCCGGGAATGCTGGTTCGTGTCATACACCCAGAGGGCGGAGTGGCGAGTCTGTCCTTTCGCTTTCCGTGTTTGCTTTCCTCAGCAACTGTGAGGTCTGTGGCCTTTGAGAGGAGACGGTTCTGCTGAGGTAATGAGGTAGTTTGCTCGCGGTTTCCAGCGTGGACACTCTAGGCCTCTGCTTGGCAGAAACCATTGCATTTCTGCACTCAGTGGCTCGGGGGAACCTGAGCCTTGCAGCATCCCATTTATCCCGCGTGGTTTGAGCTTCTCCGTACGGCGCTGCGTGCCAGGCGGAGAGAAACGAGACGCAGTTCAGCCCTGGAAAAGCTGTGTCTGCCTAGTCACTGCCAGCAGTGGGATGAGAGAGGGAAGGGCACCCTAACCCCCCCCCCCCACACACACACAGAAGATAGTTCTTCCATAGCAAAGAGGATTCGAGGTTATGAACTGCTGCACAAGATCAGCTGTCCCAGCTCGCGCCTCATTAGAGACTCAGCACCCCGCGTTCCACATGGGATTGCAGCTGCAGGAGCAGCACAGCCCTACCTTGCAGTGAGTGTTCTGCCGGGAGGGAACCGTTAACAGTCTTGGGGTTTTGTTTTCACCTTTCTGTTCCCGCTCACAGTGTTAGATGGCTGTGCTTACGCAGTGTGAGTAACAGATTGGAAAGAAGCCAGAGACTTTCCCGAGCGGCTCCTTTCCTTTGAGTGGTGAGGAGAAGTGCACCAGGATGGCCCTCGGCTTAGCCTGCTTGGGGTTTTCCCTCCCGATGCCCATGTCCAGCTCCGAAGGTGATCGATGCCCAGAATGTATGTAGAGCTGACGGGAAAACACAAGCTGAGAATTAGACACGGTTTTGAAGTTTGCTTTGCAGCTTACATACCACATAACCTTGAACAGCCTTGCTTTTTTTTTTTTTTTAAATAAGCCCAAGGCTTATCTCTAAAAAAAAGATAAGGATAATGCTACAAACGTAATTTATGAAAATGAAGCGTACTAGTGCACGTGCTATCCAACTTCATCACAAAAGCTCAATCAACGGTTTCATTATGAAGCAGTTAAAATCCTACATCGGAAACCAAATCCTGAGCTCTAGGAAGGGAGCTTCTGGGATTAGACCCAGTTTCCCCCGACAGGAAAGCTGAGGTCATGATCTACTTGGGGTTCATCGAAGGGAGGGTCACATGGGCTCCAACAGTTGAGCTTGAGAGAAAAAGGGAGGAACTGGAGTCCTGGTGTCTCCTAGAGAATGGGTGGAGCGGTAAGGGAATAAAGCTGAACGCGGACAGTATCCATGAATCATTCGGGTGCATTCAAGTGAAAGCTCTTGACTCCTTTGCTTGGCAGCAGTTACCATACAGCACATGCCAGGGTTTCTTAGCTGCCGCGCCATTGACATTTGGGACTGGATGATTCTCTGTTGCGGTGAGAAGTCTCCTTCCGTACTGTAGAAGGGTCAGCCACGTGCTTCATCTCTCACCTGCCAGATGCCATAGCAGCCACCAGCTCGTGAAAATCATCGTCTCTCATAACCAAAAGGTAGAAGCAACCGAGCGTCCGCTGAATGACGACCAGATAAGCGCACTGTGGTCTGTACGTACAGTGGCGTGTTCAGCTGTGTAAGGAGTGAGGTGCCGATGTGTGCATGCATCATGGATGAGCCTGGAGGCCATTGCGCTTAGTCACAGCAGCCAGACAGAAAAGACCGTTGTCTAACTCTGCTGATCTGAAATAACCGGAGCAGATGGATCCGCAGACCCAGAGAGAAGATAAGTGGTGGCCGAGGGATGAGGGGCGGGGTGAGAGCGACTGCTTGATAAATGCGCGGTAAGGAGGAAGTTCTGTCACTAGGCGATGGCGCAGTGTTATCAATAGGCCACACGCCACGAAGCTGTAGACTTGAAAATGACCCACAAGGGTGAGTCTTAGGTTGTGTTGTGTTTGGCCATAATGAAAAGGAAAAAACTACCTGGAGACATTGCCGATGTCCCCGCAGAGGGCAGAATCACCGCCTGGAGACAACCTCTGGCCTGTCTCTGCAAAGGAGACTATCGAAAGCCTTAGGAAGAAGTTACTTAAAAGCCGACGGCTGCAAGGAATATGTTTGCAGAGCGCAGCTGTGCTTGCGTTTTTATTTATTTATGTATTTATTCATTCATTCATTCATTCATTCATTCATTCATTCATTTATTTTGAGACTAGGTCTCACTATTTTTGCCTGTGGAACCTCAGGCTCCCATTGCCCGTGGTACCACAGACTCAAGCAATCCCCAGCCTCAGCTTCCCAGGTAGCTGGGATTACAGGTGCGCACCACCACGCCCAGCTAAGTGCTTGCGTTTTTAAATCGGCTTGAAGAATTCAAAGGAATCTGTGAAGAGGCTTAAAAAGATGAAGTACATCAATTCCCTCCCTCGAAGGATGACCGAATCTGGAGACTTGCCTGGTAGAGAAGAAAACGGATGAATTTTTTCAACGTGCCACGTACCTACCAGGATTTGAAAGGCAATACGAGGTCAAAACATGGAGTTTGCTTGGTGGTTGGCCTCTCGGGAAGCAGCTGAGCACAAACCATCACATCAGGTGTAAAATTCCAGAGAACTGACTTATGACCATTCTCACCCTTGTTACCATACTGTAAATCAGGAGGAGGCGGCTAGAACACTCACTCTCCCCCCCCTTCAAAGGGGGTCCAAACTGGAGCCAATGAGTGACCTTCCAGAAAAAGCGTTGAAACATAATGTCAGTACAAAGATTTTACAGCTTGATGCAGCATGCCCCAAAGATGTAGACGCTAGAGTCGCATGAGAACATCATTCCATCCTGTAGTAAATCCTCTGGAGAAACGACGGCCCCCAGATGTAGCCAAGAGTTGCTAACAGAAGATGGGCGAGAAACTGACCAGTTGGTCTGTGTGTCCCTTACCCAGGCTGCCCTCTGTGCAAAGAGCAGAAGAACTAATGAGCAGAGTGGAGCGAAGGGAAGGGAAGAGGGAGAAGCAAGCCGCCCACACGTGGTTATATAGGTCGCCGTGGAAGACTCCAAGATGGGCACCCACCTTCCTTGTACAATTGCTGTTTCACGGCCCCCTCAGCACCGACCTGGTCTCTTCACTTGCGCTCCTTGTTTTCTACCACAACCCACAATCTCTGTCACCGCTGGTTTCTCCGTCATGTATTATATTGAGTTTCGTGCTGTGAGCATGTGTGCAGGGGGAAGGATTTGCATCCCAGTTATCTAGCCCTCATTGTTAATGCTTCTTCTGCTTCTTCAGTAAAAGCCCCACAGCAATTCAGAATGTCACCCCTCTGAACTGTTATCTTAAAACAACATTCTAGCATGTGGGGTGGGGGGGAATACTAGGGCATCTAAGCAAGGTGCTTGGAGGAGACAGACTGTAAATACAGTTAACCATTGAACACCACCATTTTGAACTGAGGCTACATGGCACATGGATTTTCCTGTAAACAGATGATAGAAACTTAGGATGGTGTGAATACTTGTTTCTTCTATTATTGCTTTAGTAACATTTTCCCCTTTGGCTTCATTGAAAACAGTACATTATGTTTTACACACACACACACACACAAGCACGTGTATACACACATACAAAAGACTTGCTGTGGAGTGTTTATGTCTTTGGTAAAGCTTCCAGTCAGAAGTCAGCTATTAGTAAAATCATAGGGGGGGGGTTTGACAGGTGTGTAGAGCTGGGACTGGGACACTCCACCCTTAGTGTTCAAAAGTCAGCAGGTGGAACCAATGTACAAAGGCCCGGAAGGTGCTCATTTGTCTAGGGCCCCATGAATAGTCGTTGTGGATGAACGTCTAGGCCCAGCATCTAGGGGAATTTTATGCCTGTTTACAGATAGAGTTGATTCTATGGCCAAAAAACTTCCACAGAGTTTCCTCGAGTCGTAAGACCATTCCTCAGCCTCAGAGTGAATAGAAGATTTTATGCTTGTGTTTTAGTGGATAATCAGTGCAGGAGGTTTCTGAAGCACCTTTCAGAAACTTGATTTGTCAAGTAGATCTCAGTCCAGGATGGAAAAAAAAATTGCTCTGAAAAGTAAATAAGAACCTGAAATTGGGGGCGTGGGGGGACTGTCACTGTGGACTAAACAGGTAACAGTTTTTACAGTGTTCCTTCTCCCCCAGGCAGCAGCTGAACTCTCTGGCACTATATAATACTCAGGTTAGTCATGTTAGGAGACATAACAATATGTGCTTTTGTCTTCAGTTCCTTCCCTTCCTCCCACCCATATGTTGGGTGCCCCTTCCCCCCCCCCACAATGTGACAGTGATGCCGGCACCCTTCTTAAGATCCCTTCTGAGGCAGGTTTCAGGTGGTGACAGCAGTGCACTGGGTTCTTTCGTGTGTCAGGCTGTGTTGATGTCATAGACAGGTGTGTCTTCTGTCGCTTCCTAGCCTGCTTCCTCTTAGTTCTCAGCGCAGAGCAACAAGAACGGTTCTGATGTACAGAGAACGCGCGCCGATGCGGGTAGCATGGAGGAGCTGTTCTCTCGGGAGAGCATGCATGACGGCACCGTAGGTAGGAAGGCAAGTATTCGTGGCTCTCGCACCGGCCCCGCGCTGCTCGCCGTGGGTGACGTGCTTGCCTATGGAGCGCTCAGGTTTACATGTGATGACTGCACAGTGGGTTTAACTGCAGAGAGCTCTTGTAGTAGGCGCCAAGCTCATTTCTGGGTTCAGCAGTTATTTTTCCCTGGAGTTGAGCTGGGTGTGTGGTTTCCATCCTCGCCAGGTCTCAGCCCTGCTCTGAAGTGAGGTGCTGCATGATCTGGTGTTCAGATTTTTGGTGTGAAATACCGGCTTTATTTTGCTTTGAGGGTGCTTCTGTCCAACACACCGCCCCCCCCCCCAAGTCTGCGTCACCAAGCACTGACGTGGCCCTTTGGAAAATTGTGATCATCCGGTAAAGCTTAATGACTTTTAATCATGAAGTTGCCGTAACTTTTCTGGTAAAAACAAATTCTAAGTACATAGGAGAGGTCATGATTCCCATTGTTACTAGCTATTGCTGTGACATTGCTGTGACGCATGCACGAAATTACTCCTTCGGCCATGGATTCTGGGGGATCTGTAGCAGGCATCCCAGGGGCACCTTGTTCTGGAGCACCCGGGAGGTCTCAAAGACCAGGGCGATTTAACAGCGAGGTCTGAGCATCGGAAGGCCGGCTCACTCACACGTCAGATGGCGCTGCCCGGGGTCTGGGATCTCCACTCCGGCTTTTGCTCGGTACCCGTGCTTGGCTTCCACTCGGGCTCCTCACATCCAAGTGCCATCGTCCAGCCAGGAGCATCCTGGGGAAAGAGGCAGAAGCCTTGCCGTTTGTGACATAGCCTGGAAGTCATCATTGCATCATTCCATAGTAGCCACCAGCCTGTTCAATTTTCAGGGCGGGCAACGTCAGTCTTCTCTCTCATGGAGAGCGATCGGAGAAACTTTGTAAGAAGAGTGTATGGGATGGGAGAGTGTGGCTATTACTGGAATGCCAAAACCTTTAAGCTAGTAAGATGTTTTTTTTGGTCTGTTATCACCAAATCTGTTGTGAGCTCAGAAACATTTGTTTTTCGTACAAAACATCCCATTTTCTAAAATGTCTGTGCCTTGGAAAGCCCATACAGTGCTCTCAGAGAGCATTAAGTCGATGAATCATGATAAATAAAAGTATCAGCCAGCAAGCTTGGTACTTTAAGAAGAAATCAGAACGATCTCTCCCTAAAGTCACTAAGCATTCCCTAGTCTGTCAGCTTTTGAAGTAGGGCTTTTTAAAACATGCCCCTCTATACTATGATGATCCTAGTTTATGTTCCTGGTAGATTCTGTGAGTAATCTTGAATTAAGAGCCTTTTAATGCGGTGTGGCTACTACCCACTAAGAAGATTTTCTCTTCCTTCCCCTTTCTGTGTCTCTCAGATCCGTGCAGTTGGCAGGCTGAAAAGAGAGCGCTCTATGAGTGAGAACGCTGTTCGCCAGAACGGACAGCTGGTCAGAACCGATTCCATGTAAGTAGAACCACTGCGCGTCTTACCGCCCTCGGTAGCTTACTCCAGCTAGCATCTGTGCCATTTTCTCCTAGATAACTTCTGATTGTGTTTAAAATGTTTTATGTTGACAACAGTTTTCCATTTTTTGTGATATTTATTATGCCCTTAATGTTTTAAAACCAGTCACTTTGCTGTGAGAATTTTTCAGGAGCATTTTCCTCAGCTGTGTGTGGTAGTCTTTTGTAAGTATAATTTGCTTATCTTGGGATTTTCCTCTAAAGTACTTTTCTTAAGAAAAATTGATAAATGTAAGTGCTGAGTTCTTGACACCCTTCAAAAATGTATAATTATGCTTAAAAAAAAATTTTTACAAGGAAACTTCTTTATTTTCAAGTATTTGGTTTGTAACCAAAGCTATGGCTTAATTTAGGTCCTTTGTTACTTTGAAATCTCACATCAGTGAAATTAAAACAGGACTATCTTATTTTGGTTTGTAACCAAAATACTTAAGATTGTAACTAGCCCTTTCTGATGTTGTTTCTCATGAATATAGTCACCGTGGCCGCTTGGCAAGTAGAAATCGCCTCTCCAGGATGGCTTTTTAGACCTCTCACCCGCTGAATCATTGAACTGTCAGATCCCTCTTATTGTCCAAAATTACAAATGTGGTATTTAAAGCAAAGGACTGTTTGTTTAAACCTCTCTTTTACATAAGGTCATACACCCTTGATCTTAATTAAAACTTCCCCACTAGAAGATGCTTTACATCAGGCAAGTACTTTCTGTTGTTTTATGGCTAAAATGCCCGTTTTATTTACTGTATAAATATCTCTTTCCAAGCTGGTCAGGTTTGAAATCTCAAAGTCATTGGTTACTGTTTGCTTTTTCTTTAAATAAATGATGTAGATTGTTTGTGTAAATTAACATTTCATCCTCATTAAATTCTCATGGACCTGTGTGATGCCAAGCTTTATATCAGCTTCTCTGGGAACTGCCAGGAAATCAGAAGGTGATATAGTTGTCTAAGACTTTGCAAATCTAAACAAAAGGCAAACATTGAAATGTGCTTACAGAATAACTAGAACAGAGTGCACTGGGCCTATATTAAGCCAATTCAAGTTGTAGTTTTGACCTGATTGAAGAATGTGAGGATGCAGAAAGGACTTTGAAGGGAGTAGGGTCTTTGGCAGTGCCAAGCGCAGCGAATAGCAATGCTTTGATTCCTTGGAGAATCGTGAAATGTCTCCTCAAGTAGCTATAGTCATTCTGAAGGGTTACATAGGAAAATAGCAAGTTAAAATTAATATAGATCTCCTTCAGGAAGAATTATCTGAAGAGATCAATTCTTTATAATAATTGCATGTTTCTCTGAATGTACTTATTTGGCAGGGATAGCTGGCAGCCAGTGAAATCTGTTCTTCTAGAATATTTCCAAATGGCTCCAAGGGTACACAGTTTCCGGCTTAGGTAGCTTCAGATATTTGGTAATCTCTGAGAATGATTAAATATACACCTGTGGGCTTTATTTTTTACTTGTAGTCAGACTTTTTAAAGCGGCAAAGGCTTCTAATTAACTTCTGTCATATAAAGCTATGACTTAATTTAGGTCCTGTGAAATCTCACATCGGTGAAATTAAAACAGGACTATTTTAATATAGCAGCACATTTGTTTTCTCATAAATAACATAAATATCTAGTTTGTAGAATTTTTTTTTTTGCAGGTTCCTAATTCCTAATAACAGCAAAGATTAACAGTGTTTATCAGTATTGACTTTTTCCCTTTAAGTTGTTGTAATGGGATTTTCTGCATGTTTAATAAAACTGAACATCTCATGTGTGTTTTTTGCTAGCAAAAATGACATGAATGTTTATATGTTTTTCACAGTATATTGTTTATCTTTCTAAACCATACTTTCTCTTATGATAGTTATGTATGTTACTATGTCGTGGTAAGATACTTAACCATCTTTTTGTAAAATAATATAACCATGCCTCTTCTTTTCCTACCATTATTAATTTTATCACTTGTAATTGAATTCTTCAAGCATTAACATTTAATTAACCTGTAGACATCTGTAATTAGCATAGTGGGTATTCAGTGTTGTTGCTGTGAAAAGGAAGAAACTATTAATTTCCTTTAATGAGTCATGTGCATGAACCTTTGCCTGCCTCCACTTTATTGTATTCCTTGGCTTGAAGAATAGAAGGGTATAAGAAGAGGTACCCTTGTCTTGTTTCCTTAACCACTTTCAGGAGCTGATAGAACGATCATTGTCAGCTGTTGACACAAAAATGCATTCTGACCAGTAGACGATGTCCTACCTAGCTTTTTGTTTCTGCTAATAAAAGCTGAATATGTAAAAGAAGCGTCATTATTATTTAAGGTGGCACAGATCAGATACTGCCCCAAGAAATAAAATTTCAAGGTTCCAGGCACCGATTTCTGCACCGGAGTACACGTAAGACTTTATCTGCTCTGCTTTTCACAAGTAGGAGTTGCTTTAATTGTGTAGGCTTGCGCTGTACTAACCTGTCTCACCAGGTAATTGGCACATAATAAGCTAACCTTCTACCACTTGATTTACTAGTGCCTCTGTTCCAGGATTTCTCCAACTGTCATACACTTTGTTAAGGAAAAAAAAAAAAAATAATTGGTCTACTAAGGCATTTATCTATGACTTTAAGTATTGGAGTAGAAAGAACGTGGATCATTTATCCATCAGGGCCATGCATCCTTTCACTTTTTTTTTTTTTTTCAATTTTGCTTTGGTTAGTACGTGAATTTGCTACAGATTCAACTTATTCCAGTTTAAGTAAAACCTCTCTTTAAATGTCAGCACACTGTCTTGTTTTATTTTGATCCTGAAGGACAGTGGAATCTGATTGTGATTGATCACTTTTTATTATTTCATAGATTAAAATCATGCATGAAAAACTGTTTGCAATCATTGATCCCACTCTTCCTGTAATTATGACCGAACAAGATGTGGGAATGCCTGACCGCTGCTGGGCCACGGTGTATGGGCATTCAGCGGCTGTCGTCAAAGAGACTCCCCTGGCAGCCCACAGTTTCCCTTTCCTGCTGGTGCTCTGCCTAGGCTTCCAGGCCCCTGGCCAGTGCCCTAGGTCAAAGTTCTTTCTCCACGTAAATTTTCAGAAAAAATGGTAAGATTGTTTTTGGTGAAAACTGAGTCTCACCTTTTCACGTTATCGTTGCTCATTTTCGGAAGAGCCTGGCACCTTCTCCTCACAGTTTGAGAAACATCCTTCCTTTGAAAAGCCCTGGGGAAAGAGGTGCATGGCTGTGGACTTGCCTTTAGTCATGACACCGCTAAACCCAGTCTGTTTTCCTTAAAATTTTAGTTCTGAAATGGCTCCTGTTGTTTATTTGACATTCCTGTAGCAGTAAGTTGAGGTTTTTCTGTTTTATAACATTACTAGGATCAGTTTATCATTTTTATTAAATTTTTATTTAATAAAAGTGCATTTTTATTAAATTATTAATATTATATATAGCATCTGCCAAAAACAGTCTCGGTGCTTTTACGCTTGCTGGTATACTTCTATAATGGTTCACCTGTCAAAATGAAAACGCAGTCACTAACCCTTGGGCTAGTGGTGAACGGGGGTGATAGTCCTCTCTGCCAGGCTCCTGGCCGCCACCCCGCGTGGCGGTGAAGGACAGTCCAGCTAGCAGCAGCTCTCCGAAAACTGAACTGGACTTATTCTCCTTCTTGAAAATGTTTCATGCCAAGAATTGCAAGCTGCTTAAAGTTTAAAAGAATTGCTAAAAAGTATTCATTGCTGACAATGAGGATGTTTTCGGTCATGTTATGACTTAGTCAATCAATTCATCTGTAAATAGAAATAAGTGTTATCATCAAAGGCATTTGATCGTGACACGTATTGCCAAAAGTTGTTTTGGGTTTAAAAACATCCTGTTCTTTTTTTCTGCTGTTTTTGGAGAACTGCCATATAAATTAATGAAAAATTTAATTTCTTACTAAGCTTTGAAACTTTTGTTCTTTGGAGAAACAACCAGAAATCCAAATAGGTTCTTCATGTTGATCTTTGAGGAAATGAGTATCTTTGAGAAAGACTTAATTCATTTTTTATCTTCTATATAAATATTTTTTTCTTATGAAGTTACAATTCAGAGTCATTTTTCCTCGGTTTAGTGCCATACTCCAACTTATGAATCATAGAATCTTGAAATTGGAAGAGCTCTTAGAGTCTCTATTAAAGTACAACATTTTGTACCGTCCATCTTAATAATTCTTTGCAGGTAACCTAAAGTTAGTTTTTGCTTGACTGCTTTATAAATACCTGACTTCCTATGTATAGAGAAGAAATACTTGTGTTCTAGAACTTACACAATTCCTGTTGCTTTTGATGAAATGATTTCTCTCAAAGAAAGTAACAATCCCTCTTTCTTTTTAGTTTTTAATTGGCAAAAATCCAAGACTCTTTCTATGAACTTGGGTCTAGTTTATTGATTTGATTTTTTTAACTCTAAAATTATAGTCTTTTAAATTATAGACTTGAATATATTTGAATGTAGCTAATCTGTGAAGTGTTTGGTATAAACTTCCAAATGAGAAGGCACAGCCTTGATTTATATTAATAGATATTGTACTGACTTGTCTTTATGTCAGTCTAGCTAGCTGCCTTAGCAACTCTGTCAAGAGCAGGGTAAGATGCGTTACTTGTTTTTGTCAACACAGAACTTGCTGGGTTTTTTTCCTGCCACTGGTGTTACCTTTTCTAACGTGAATTCAGTCTGGTTTCTCACACAGAGCAAGCACCTCAGTGAGTGCACGCTAGTCCACAGACCGTGTTTCAGACACACTGGTCTTTTTATTCTCTATGGTCCAAATGAGTTTTTGCCAAGCACTGTGGATCGGTGGGTAGTGCATTCCAGAAGATTCCTGGCCTCTAGGGAGAGCCATAGGGTAAACCTGCACTAACCTGTGTCTAAACATTTGTGTTTTTTTGAAACCATCAAGCCTAATTCTTAAGGTGGAACAGCTCGGGCAGATTAATTTCTCAATTGCCATGAGTCAGCTTAGACCTTCTAAAGTCTTGGAAGCACATCGTTTTTGTATTTATTGTGCTTCAGTCTTTGGATCAAGGTAGTCAAAGTTATCACAAAATAGTGGAGAAGATTTTCTGGAATTCTGTGAATAATATTAGCTAATAACTGTCCTTTCTGAACAGCTTGCAAAGTGCAATGCTCTTAAACTTCTCTGTGCTTTCCCAAACAAATTATATGAGATGAGAAGAGATTATGCAAACCAAACTAAAAGATATTCTCTCAGTAATCCTTGGCTGTCTGCTCTGCTTTTCTTTGGAAGATAGTACATAAGCTGGAGGTTGAGTTCCAGGGGTATCCCTGGCCGTGAAAAGATGCTGCGTCTGCACCCCAGGGTCGCAGTCCTCGTCTTGTAACAGACCCTCTCCGTGTCGCTAACCAGACGCCAGGTTCAGGTCTTGGTTAAGCACTTCGCAAGACCTGCCATGCTCTAACATTTAACCCTTCTCAGGCAATACTCACTGGTCTTAAGAGTGGCGCTGTAACTGTCACATTCTTCATGTAAGTGTGCTTATTAGCTTTAGGAAGCCCTGGCAGTGGAGCCAAAAAAATAAGAATCTTAGCGCACATGTTGGAGAATAATGAAGGTTATTCACCGAGACGCCTAGGAATGTCTGTCTGCAAGCCATCTTGATTTTCTGAGACATGTCCTTGCCCGCCCCTGTCATCACAGAACTGGGAATCGTGGTTTTCACATTTTAGTTACTTAGCTGGAGTACATAAGCTTTGTTACAATTAAGCCGTCAAAATGCTTTTGTCACAGCTTTCTGAAACTGTCACTGCGATTTACTAGTCATGAGCTTAGCTTGGTTCATTTACTCATGAAGACTCAGCTTGCTTCACTGTCTTTGTGAAGTATTCAAAGTGGCATTTTCATGGGATCGCTTTCAGGTCACCTGTGTACACTGTGATGCCAGTATTCTAGAACCCTCTTCGACTCACCCAGAAGGTGCAGTGCGGTGGTGTGTGTTAGAGGTTTGGTTCACTGAGTTGCGTTCTAGACGCTAAAGAACGCTGTGTCTCTACAACTAAAGGGCGAAACACCTCATGGCTGTAGATCTCTTTCCTCCCAGGTTACTCTTTCCTGTCGAGTTTGTTCATTTTGATGTTTAAGGTTGTAAAGGTACAGATGCTGCATTGTAGCTGGTTTTCATTAACAAAGCTTATTCACGTCTTTGGTTTGACTGTTTTTTTAAGGGCTACGCGAAGGGTGGGAAAAGGGGGCAAGTTAAAGAGAAAACAACAACTACTAAAGCTAACGCTTAAGCTCTAAGTTGGGGGAAACTGTTTGGATGAAGTTGTTATAAGAATCTGACCTGAGTGTTTTTCTCTTCATTTGCTGTGTCTGTGTCCACAGTGTGACACCATCGCCACAGGTTCGGGTCTGTCCTCCCCATATGTTACCTGAAGACGGAGCTAATCTTTCCTCTGCTCGTGGCATTTTGTCGCTTATCCAGTCTTCTACCCGTAGGGCTTACCAGCAGATCTTGGATGTGCTGGATGAAAACCGCAGGTGACTGGCCCCCAGTGCCTCTTGGCAGCTCTACTGCTTATATTTTGGCTCCCCCTTAGTGGACTGTGGTGTCTTCCTTTTACGTTTGCACCTTCCGTCTCTTTCTGAGATGCAGTGATTTCAAAACTGCTTGCTTTGCTTTCCTTTCATTTGAAACAATTGTCCAAAATTCACATTTCACAAGATCCTCTTAGCTTTTCTTCAGTCAGGAAGGATATTCAGCCTCACGGGAAGTACTGTTTTTTGTTTTTTCCCAAAAGCTCTGTTGATTTGGTCCAAGTACCCGATTCTGTTTTGGGCTCTGCTGAGACTGCTGTCGGCGCTGAGGGTAGGCTACAGGGCTGACACATCCCCGTTTCCTCTACTGAGCTTTCGATTCAGTCCGTCATGCTGCTGATGGCAGCGTGTGAGGGGAAGCGCATCGGGGACGATGCTGCCAGAATAGTTGCCCCCGTAGTTGTGGTTTTTTCCCCCCTTATGTCATAGTCACAGATTCCTAGGCCTGGATTGACAATTCCGGAGACTGTCGCTTTTTGACAGATACTGGTATTTTTCAACATTCGTTCCTTCTCTCCCGTCTGGACACTGCCAGGTAAAATCACTCCGAGAACAGTTACACATGTTCATAGAAACACATTTCTTTGCCACTCTTTCAAATGCTTTTGGTTCTGGCTCCACTCTTACACGGTGTTTTAACAAAAGCTGAGCTTGGAGGCGCTTTCTGCACAGTGTTGGGAAGGTACTGGCAGTTCTCATTCCCACTCCAAACGTGTAGTGACCCTGTCAATCCCTTTGAGTTTTCCTTAGCATCTTACTGAATTTAACCTTTCCGTTTTAAGGAATCCCCCACCAGAGTGAGGCCAAAGCCAGCCCTCCCTCCTGGGAAACCTGGCTGCTTACCCCCCCCCCCCCCCAGCGCTGGCTCTGAGCACAGGCCGGCTGCAGGAGTGCTGGCGCCTTGCCCAGCCTTGCTCCGGCCTGGAGCAAACCCTTGGGCACGCGCACGGCTGGCTGCCCTGCCCTCTTGCTTCTGGGGCGGAGGACTTGAGGCTGCACCAGAGGACTTGAGGCTGCATCAGACAGTGCACAGGAGCGAGCTCTCCCCAGCCCTCCTGGCCAAGGGCTGAGAACCCGCTTCTGCTCTTTGGAGCTCAGGCCCGGTGTTAAGAGTCTCTGGAACCGGGAAGCAGCCGCAGCAGCTGTAAGGTTCAGAGGATAAAGCGGGGACTCAGTGGTCAGCCCTGTGCCCAGGCAGCTCCCCGGCAGCTGTGGGACTGTGGGACTGTGGGACGGCCTCCGGGCGTCTGTCACCTCCCTAAAGGAGAACGGCCTTGCCTAGTTTCCTCCCTTCTGCTGCCTGACTCTCCCTCTCCACCTCTGGGGAACTGGGCTCGTGGTCTCCGTTCCCTGTGGGGGGGGGGGGTTTTCAGAAGGGCAGTGATGCAGTCTCTGGCTGTCGCTCCTAAGACTTAGTATTTTGAAGCATTGTTTCCTTCGCCAAGTAGATTTAGTCTTTAACGTTGCTGCTCTTCAGTTAGAGTCGTTCCACGGACGAAGCCAGATGACTGAGTCACATTATATTTTATTCGGTGCCGCGATGCTGCGGCGGCAAGATACTTTCTTGTCAGCCCTCTACAAATTAAATAACAGCGAAGCGATAAAGCCTCAGTGTCCTAGCCACCTCCCCGCACACACATAAAGCGCAGCCACATAAAGACTTGTCAAAACGATTGGATTTTCCCCCTCAACAATGGGAAATAATTTGCCTCAAGTTCAAAAGTACAGAATCAGGCAGATACTCCTATTGTCAGGTGTACTGTCTTTTATTATGAAAAACTTCCAGCCCTAAGTGAGGTTTCGTTTTATTTTTTTATCATACTGAATTGATAATTCAAAAATCCAATTTCTAGGAGGCATTATCTTACTCGCCTAAATGTGGTTTTAAAAATTCATCAAGCCGTTGTATTGTAATTCTTTGTTCTGGGTTACGCACCCTCAGTTATTATTACCTTGGAGCCTGGCAGGGTTGCAGTCTCATTATGCTTTCATTATTGAAAGGTTTTGTTACTGTTTTAAATTTTTCATTGTATGTAAATATTTCACAATCCAAATGTTGAGCTAGAGTTAACCAGCCTCGAACTGCCCAGCCTTTGTTCCTACTAAGAGAACTATCTGGCTTGGCTTTTCAGATACGAGAAACAGGAATGTGAAATTTGGATGATGCTCTGCTTGCATGATTATAAAATAATACTGCTTATCAAGTTTTCAGTGCTTTTATGTTCCTGCCTGTGTACATCATTTTCCCCTTTCCATTTTATTACTTTTGGCTGCTGTGCTAATGAAATACTTTCTCTGCTGTCTTAATGCCTTCACGTTAGGTTTATTTAAATTAAGCTAGGAAAAAAATGACAAAACGCTTGCTGTCTGCTTCACTGTAGGATAATGGAGAGTCACAGATACTTGATGTAAAAATTATTTTTAGCTTATACTTTCAGGGACACTCTTGAAAGGTTTATGTACCATATTTTCATTTTTCGATCCTATGAGGACTAATGTGAACTAAAACCAGCTTCAGCATGAAGACTAAAATGCTAGGTATGCACAAGAAGAGTTGATTTACACCCAGGTCAGAGCTGTGCATTTGGAAAACTGAGAAGACTGGAAATGTACCAGAACAGCTGGGACAAGTACCAGATGTGTCCTTTGGATTAATGCTGTTGGGATTTAGCCCTTGTCTGGGTAGGACATGGCGTGTCTTCTGACATCTGCTAGCACTCTGTGTCCCTTTCTCCCAGGCAGAATTTTAAAAAGAAACTTGAATTTCTATGTAAGAACGTGTTTACATATTGACAGGTTAGTCATATTTAGCATACTTATAAGTTCATTTTTTAGAAGAGACTTAATTGTTTTTGTATGCTTTTCTTGAGCAAATTGTACTAGCTTTGAGAGAGCAGAATAAGAAACCAAATATGCAATAAAATGCAAGTATCTCACTAGACTCTTTGGAAGACCCAGACTTGGAAGGGACAGAACAGCTTATCTAAAATTTGTCTTTTAAAAAAATGCGTTTCATTCCTGGTCCCCCACTCAAAATGTTTATTATAGCAGTTTTTGTTTTTGTTTTTGTTTTTTTTTTTTAGCAAAGAAACATTCAGTCAGACCATTTATATATTCAGAATATCAATATACACTTTAAAAATTGAGCTTGTAGAGCCTTAGATCTCATTCCCTTTTGGCACGTTAGTTAAAAATGTTGTTGAACATACTATCAAACGTAAGATCTTTGTAATGTATTAGATCATACTTGTAGTAGAAAGTGGTACTTGAATGAAGTTTCTAACTTTGCCAAATACCTGTCTGATTTACTTTTATATTGTATGTGTCAATTGCCAGTGTGAGAAGACAAAATGAAATACGTTGTGAAAGGTAACTGTATTATTTTCTGGCTCTGCCTTACTAAGGGGAAATCTCTGTGGTGGAACACATGACATGCAGCAGGCCCCTTGGGGCGTAGGAGTATGGAATTTTTTTTTTTTTTTTTTTTTTTATCTGTAGGTAGCACAGCGCAGCAGCTCCCTGCCGTTGGCCATTCTGCTGACAGCATAATCGGAAATTGCAGTTGAGGGAGCGGTTTTCCTAATGCCACAGTGAATCCCTTACGAGGAGACGACGCCTCTAAGCCTGTCTCCAGCATGACATCACTTGTCACTGTTCCTTAGCCCACAGAATAGAAGGCTGACCGTCTCCCCCCCGAAGCCCCTGCATCTCTTAGCCTCTGCGGTCCAGTCTTTACGCACCAGCAGTGCTTTTTGGAGATGCACAAATTAAATGCTAAAATTCCCACCTTGACAGAACACAGAATTATATTAGAGCCAAAATTCCACCACTGTTCCAACTTAAGGGAAAAGTCAGTGCTTTTGCTGTTAAATGTTTACTGTCATCAAAAATTGTCCTGTTACTTCAATTCAGGCAAAACCTGCTTTGTGCTTAGAGAAGGAGACATCACAGCAGATTGCAGTGCCTCACATCCTTTATGGACCCTCTCTGGGGAGTAAGCACTGCTGGTCACTTGGTGGGGGGGAGGCACTGACCAGTGACCACAAAGAGCTTTTCCCCCCCGAACTTAAAAACCTTGACAATCAATCAGAAAGGCTGTTCTTGTCGAGGTAGAGAGCGCATCATCCTCCAGAACCAAAGTCGTCCTGAGACTGAGTGAAAAATCCCCACAAAGTTTTCCGGCACCGTAGCAGCCTTCCTTGCCGACAGCCCTGTATGTGACTCTTGGTTGCCTCTAGAGATCAGACTCTGTGTATCTGATGGGAGTTGGTCCCTCAGGGCACCCCCTCAGCCCCCTGTGGAGGCTGGGGGGGGGGGTCGGGGGTCCTCTTGGGAACAGGAGCCTGGAATGCCTCACAGCTATATTAACAGACAGGCTCAGTCAAAATTCACCAGCTGGGAGGGAAAGAATCAAGGGCAGCGGGTGTGACTTCAAATTCCGGGTTTGCGAGAGCATTGTTGCCCGCAGACGCGCAACCATGACCATGCAGGTGCGACTGACGGGGTCTTGAAGCGCTTCTAATGCCGTGGGGGACCTTGAGCTTTGCACCTGTCCTGCGGTTGTCCTCAGAGCTGAATTTCATAAATGAAAATACAAGCGCCGGTCGACCTGCTTCACGGTGCGCCTTTGCTGCAAAGGAGCAACGGAAAGCAGACCGGGCCCCTGTGCTTTTTACCCCCCTTGTAAAATATTAGACTTCACGAAAACCAAATCGGAGGACGTGTGAGGGAAAGGTCTGAAGGGACCGAAAGCTATTATAGTGTATTGAGACGTACCATACAGTCCGATGTGCCATTTACTTGTGTCTGATTTTGCTTTTGTTTTATTACTTCTCGTTGTTTCCTGGTTCTGTCCTGTGCCTTCTCCCACCAAAACCTGCCTTAGACCTGTGTTGCGTGGTGGGTCTGCTGCCGCCACTTCTAACCCTCATCATGACAACGTCAGGTAAATTTTGAGACTTTCGTAATACCCGGGGTGCGTACTTGACTGGATGTGCAGCGCGAGGAACATTATCACGCATGTGGTGGCCCTGCCTCTCTCTCGTACCGGGAGCTTTCGCAGCTGTCCTCTGGAGCCTTCTGCTCTGCCCTGCCCTGCCCTGCCCTGCCCTGCCCTGTCCTGCCTTGCCCTGCTCTGCTCTGCCCTCCCCTGCCCTGCCCTGCCCTGCTCTGAGCAGTCGGTCTGATCATCCCCGACTGACCCTGGGCCTCCAGCGTGTGAGGGCCAGCGCTTCGAAACCAGGGTCTGTTGTCGTGTGGACAGCTGGCGGGCCGTACCGCCTTGGCCGTTCGTGGGATGTGATGGTGCAGCCCCGGCAAAATCATCTTAGGACTGATTTTACGCACCTCCCTTCAGCTGCTGCCTGCGGTTCTGGCCGACATCGCCCCTTTGTCTAATGGTCTGGATGCCACTTCCGTTTGCAGCCACACCCGTCTGTAAAGCACCATGTCCCATCGGGGCAGCCGCACGGACGCCCTGGGGGCTTCTAGAAGGGAAACGTTGGGCTTCCGCTGAGCTAAGATTGTCCTGGTGTCGCCCCTTTCCGCAGTCAGGCATGCTCAGCCTGAGGGAGTCTCCCTGCCGTGCGTCCGGGCAGCCGGCATGGCACCGACACGAGTCCCCGCGTGCACCGTGCCCCAGTGCCCCGTCGTCTGCGGGGAAGAGGAGATCTGGGTGCATAGTCACGGAGCACCGCTGGGATTTATTTTTTTCCCAGAGCCAGTTTCCTTCCAGGTAGCCGCGTGTTGGCTGTGGCCGTAGACTTAACACCGGCGGCAGCGTTACATGAGTGAGGGGAGGAGGCCGGAGGAGAGGGTGACATGGGACTCTCGGGAGCACGCCGCTGGCCGGGAAGGACGGAAGCGTGTGCCCCGGCCGTTCCTTCCCGGGCTGCTGACTTGCGGTGCTGCTGGTCGAGCCCGTCGGGAGCTCGCCCTGGTACAGTTTCTCAGGCGGCCTGGTCCGTCTCAGCAGTTCTTACAGATTCAGGCCCGAAGGGTTCAGAGTTGACTCTAAAGCTTTGTAATGTGTTTCTCCGCTTTGTTGAATTCCTAGGTAAAGTCCTTTCCCACAGCGCTAGATTCTCCAGCCAGTAAAGGTGTCCTGGGTGGTTACTTAGCACCTGAGTTCAGTCAGGATTTACAGTGTCGCTGCTGCTCGCCCTCACGCTCCTTCTTCGTGTTCGGGCTGCGCCCCTTGACCTTTGAAGCGTTGACTTCCTCTCCTTTTCCCCCCAATTAATTCAGCTCAGATGTGGTCTTGGCGGTAGAGAAGTCTTATTTTGAGGAGAGAATGTCAAGAAGACGAATCTTCAGCACTTATTTTCCCCCACTCATCATTTCTCCCCCAGGTTAGCATTCCAGAGGTTTGCGCAGATGTTCGTAAACCCAAAGTTCTGGAACATACCACCTCAGAAACTTCCAGCTGGTGCGCTGTCACTCGCAGTGTTTGAGAACCCTTAGTCTGTTCCCGTGAAGAAACGGGGGGCCGCTTAGTGGTGAAGGCGAGTTAATTCGACATTGAGAAGGAGCCTGTAGAGTCCCTGCTGTGTCACCTGCAGCGTCAGTTCCCCCCCCACACACACACACAGCTGTCATCAGCTCAGAGTGAGACGCTGGCCGGGTAGACACCGCACGGCTATGAAAGGCATGTTCTGCTTCACAGGCTTCGGTCAGGGCTTTGTGGACTGTTTCCAGCTGCATCTCATACCAAGGGTTTCCTCAGGAGGTCTGTCCCCCGCCTGTCCAGGTGGCCCTGTCAGGCGCCCCTGGTGTCATGATGTCTTTCTCGAGTTGGCTGCCGATGCTGTCCCGCTGAGGTAGCCAGGTGGGGTTAAAGGCGGGCGGATGCCCTGCGTGAGGGGAGCTCCAGGGTGCTACGGTAGCATCAGGATTCAAAGAGACTCAAGCGGTGGAAAGAGCGGCAGAGAGGACGGCTAGCTCCTCGGGTGTGTTTGTCTCTGAAAATGCTCTCTCGTTCCTTTGAAAGAAAGCAGGGTCCTCTCCCGAGTAATTGCTTTTGACGAGGAAATACTTTTTTCCATGAATGACCGCGCTCTCCCTGGTGGTTCCAGCTCCAGTGTGTCAGAATAGTCGGCTTCTGTTTACTGTTGAGCCAGTCCCGGGTCCAAGTGGCAAGGTCTACCCAGATGGCATCGCCATTGTTTCTGCGGGAGCGGGGTGGGGGGCAGAGGAGACGGTCCTTGGGAACAAGTAAGGAGAAGAGGCGGTGAGAAGCCCCTTGGCCTTGCGTGTAGCTGGAGCTCTTGGTTATTAGCGAGTTGCCCTGGCGCCGAGTCTCGGCAGGTGCACCCACAGGGCATGTCCCGGCCTGCAGGTCTGAGGTCCTGTGCGCCCTCGCCCTGTGGAGTGGCCCCTGCCGGCGGCCGGGCTCTGCGGATAGCAGTGCCAGGCCCTCTGGCTGAGGACTGGCTCTGGGCCTCTCAGCAGTTCCTTCTCGTTACTCCACGCTGCCTGGCGCTCTCCCAGGGTTGCCGGCCGCCGCCCCCCACGTTGTTTTCGTCCCCGTTAGCCCTAGCAGTTCCGAGAGTTGCACATCCTAGTGATTTCGCCCCGTTTAAGCGCCCGGCTCTGGGCGCGTCTTGAGCACGCCGGGCACCCGGCACGGCTCCCCAGGCCCTCGTCTCTGTTCTGACCTTGCGCTTTTGCCTCCCCTTGCTAGGTACGGCATTTCAAACATCGATGCGACCATCGAAACCACTTCAGATGACATGACCGTTGTCGATGCAGCTTCCTTAAGACGACAGGTACTCAGGGCGCCGAAGGAGGAGGCAGACCCCCTCCGTTGTGTGCGTCGCGTGCTCTGTGCTTCCTGGCTTCCGGTCATTTGCTCTGCTCTGGGACCCAGGAGTTGAAGTCTTCGCTCTGTCAGACAATGCACGAGGCCACCTTTGATTTGCAGAGACGCAGTAACTCTTCTTTACGTTGCTTACGTGTGTGCCTGCAGTGTCTCGGAGCGGGCGGGCGGTCATCCGCACGGCTGCGGTCCTGAGAGCAGGTTCGCCCTCCCGGTTCTTGGTCCCAAGGACCGAGGACTTGGGTTCTTGGTCCTTGTAAGGCCAAGGGGTCAGCGTTATGAAAAGGCCCCTCCCTCAGCGTCCCTGCAACAGCCGCGTGTTGCCTTGCGGTGCTCGCAGCTTTGTTGCTGCAGGGTAGCTGACAGGTGCTACAGGGTGAATTCCTGGGAAAGCAGATTCTGGAAAGAAGATTTGCGTGTGGAAGGTGTACCAGGGACTTCTGGAGAGGGAGCTGTTGGGCCGTGCTAGGAGAAATAAAGGCTGTGGGTGGCCAGCGCCCACAAGGACCTCTGGAGGTGGGGTGAGTGCCGGAGTTTGGAGCAAAGGACCCGGGCGTTTTAACCCCATCGCACCCCCGAGCCTGAGTGTGGCGGCGCCTCCATGCGGGCCCAGGCGGCCGCAGCAAGGAGGGCCCACAGCCAGAACAGCAGTTCTGCCCATCCTCGAGGCTCCTGGCTGCGGGCGGGTTGATCAGCCTTTCATCCAGAAGGCCTGGGTCTAGGTCACAGGTCACAGGTGGTTTCATAGCAGCAGGTAGATGGGTGGGTGAGGGGAGGCCGTTCAGGCAGGTTAAAGATGGACGGCCGAGGCGGAGGAGCAGAAGCTCGTAGATGGGCCCGGGAGGAAGCAGGGGGTCCTCCAGTGGGGTGCGCCTGCTGGCTGTGCGCTCCCTCTCTCGACCCCAGCAGCCACCGTGCAGCCGCGGCCTCACTCAGGCCTGCTTGTGCCCCCGACTGTCGTCGCAGGCGAACGTTTGGAGGAAGGCACAGGGAGGAGGGTGTTTCTGTGACTGTGGCCTTCGGCTGTTGGGGGCGTCATTTTCCTGTCCCTGGTTTCGTTTTGTCTTTTATGCCCCAAAGGAAACGTGACGTGCTTATAATCTGTCTTTGGACCAGCTGTAGTGTACTGCTTTCTAAGAACCCGGTTGCTCCGCGCGGTGAAGTCTCTCTCGATGATTTTGTTTTTTCCCTTAGATAATCAAATTAAACAGACGTCTACAGCTTCTCGAAGAGGAGAACAAAGAGCGCGCTAAGAGAGAGATGGTCATGTACTCCATCACCGTCGCCTT